>WNWK01014104.1:0-52693 GCA_009830355.1 Cherax destructor
AAGGTGGCCGAGGATCTCAAGGTGAGCAGAAGAGGCATCAAAAGGGACCAGAAGAGGCATCTCAAGGGCCAGAAGAGGATCTCAATGACCAGAAGATGCATCTCAAGGTGCCAAAGGGCATCTCAAGGTCCCCAGGGGCATCTCGGGGCCCGAAGAGGCATCTCAAGGTGGCCAAAAAATTTTAAGGGGTGGCCAGAAGAGGCATCTCAAGGTGCCCAGAAGGGCATCCAAGGTGACCAGAAGAGGCATCTCAAGGTGACCGGGAAGCATCTTAAGGTGACCTGAAGAATCTCAAGGTGACCAGAAGAGGCATCTCAAGGTGACCAGAAGAGGCATCTCAAGGTGCCCAAAAGGATCTAAAGGGACCAGAAGGGCATCTTAAGGTGACCTGGGATCTCAAGGTGACCAGAAGAGGCATCCAGGGACCAGAAG
This sequence comes from Cherax destructor, assembly GCA_009830355.1. Lineage (NCBI taxonomy): Eukaryota > Metazoa > Arthropoda > Malacostraca > Decapoda > Parastacidae > Cherax > Cherax destructor. Next base: position 433 of record WNWK01014104.1, read on the forward strand.
AGGCATCTCAAGGTGGCCAGAAGAGGCATCTCAAGGGGGCCCAGAAGAGGCATCTCAGGGTGACCAGAAAAAGCATCTCAAGGTGCCCAGAAGAGGCATCTCAAGGTGCCCAGAAGAGGCATCTCAAGGTGACAGAAGAGGCATCTTAAGGTGACCTGAAGAGGCATCTCAAGGTGACCAGAAGAGGCATCTCAAGGTGACAGAAGAGGCATCTCAAGGTGGCCAGAAGAGAGCATCTCAAGGTGGCCAGAAGAGGCATCTCAGGGTGACCAGAAGAGGCATCTCAAGGTGGCCAAAGAGGCATCTCAAGGTGGCCAGAAGAGGCATCTCAAGGAAAGTAAAAAAAGTAAAGTCAATTTTATTTCGTTGCAGATTGCAGATTACATAGGTATTGGTAGTTAGAATGTAAATTGAGTGCAAGGAGAGCCACTGACATGCCATGGCATTAGGGCCAGCTTAATCTAGTAACTTAATGACTATGTACTTAATATTAGAGAAATTTATTGAGTTTATTCTAGTTAAAAATTTTTTCAAAATTACAATATGATGAAATTTTACTGTTTAAATTATTATATAATGATATTAGATTGTTACAGTAATGGTAATATGGAATTGAGATTATCTTAAGGAAAATAACATAGAGCATTTTTGACATTAACTTATAATATGAGTATTTAGTTTTGATTGAGTAGGGGGTAACATAATAGTAACATATTATTAAAAATTGAGATTATCGTATAGGAAAGTAATAATGAGCATTTTTCAGAGTAGTTTATAGTATGATCATTTAGTTTTGGGTGAGTAGGTGGTTTTGAGTTGAGTCTTAAATTGATTTTCAGACAAGATTATCTTAATATTTACTGGTAGTGAATTCCAGATTCTGGGGCCCTTTATGTGCATAGAATTTTTACATAGGTTGATATGAACACGGGGTATATCAAAAGTGATCTGTGTCTTGTGTTGTGGTCATGGGTCCTATTAAAGTCTGTCTGGAAACTTTTGAGGGTTATCTAGGATCTCTACACATATAGTGCTATGTATGATAATGTATGTAAATGTATTTGTGTATACCTGAAAAACTTACCTTACTTACTTACTTACTTAAAGTTGGTGAGGAGAATTTTGATCGGAGGGTTATATTAGAGTGTAAAGTTTTATATATGTAGTAGGCACAAGAGTAAGTATGAATGTTCTTTACGGTGAGTAGTTTGAGACTTTTGAATATTGTGAGTATGCTGTCTAGAGTGGGAATTTGTTATCATTCTGACTGCAGCCTTTGTTGTGTTATGAGTGGTCTAAGGTGATTTAATGTTGTTGATCCCCATGCACAGATTCCATAGGTGAGATACGGGTAGATAAGTGAATGATAGATGCAAGGAGGCTGATTGTGGTACATAATAGCGTATCTTTGATAATATGCCTACTGTCTTCGAGATTTTCTTGGAAATTTGTTGTATGTGTGTTTGGAATTTAAGGCTACTGTCAAGGTGGATTCCTAGGAATTTTCCCTCTGTGAGTCTTGTGATGGGTGTACCATTGAGCGTTATGTTAAGTGGAACATTTGTGGCTTTGCTTCCAAACTGTATGAAGTAGGTCTTGTCAGTATTGAGAGTAAGCTTGTTAGTCGTCATCCATGTTGATATTTTCTGTAATTCGGCATTAACAGTGTTGGCCAGTATAACTGGATTTGGGTGAGAGAAGACATATGTTGTGTCATCTGCAAATAAAACGGGTTTGAGTAGTTGTGATGCATTCGGTAGGTCATTTATGTAAATGAGGAATAGGAGTGGCTCCAGGACACTTCCTTGAGGGACTCCGACTGTAATTTGTTGTGTGGAAGAGTTCGCTCCATTTGTGTACACGTATTGGCTTCTGTTGGTGAGGTATGACTTTAGGTAGTTGAGTGGGTGCCCCTTATAGCATAGTGTGCTAATTTTGTGAGCAGTAAATCATGATCGACTGTATCAAAAGCTTTGCGTAGATCAATGAAGATTCCCAGTGGGACTTCTTTCTTCTCAAGTGCTGTATATATTAACTCCAACATGTGCATAATAGCATCGTTTGTGCTCTTGTTTGTCCTGAATCCAAATTGACAGGGGTTGAGTACATTGTGTGAGACGAGGTAGGAATAGATTTGTCTATGAATTAATTTTCGAAGATTTTAGAAAGCAATGGTAAATTAGAAATTGGTCTATAATTATTCAGGTCTGTTTGATCACCTCCTTTGTGGATCGGGGTGACCCTAGCTATTTTGAGAATTGATGGAAAGGTAGAGGCTTCAATGGATTTATTGAATAGTGTTGCTATAATTGGTGACAGTACCTGTGAAGCTTTTTTGTACATAAAAGTTGGTAAGCTGTTTATGTCTCCTGCCTTGTTTTTAAGGGTGTTGATTATGAGCGAGACTTCAATTGGGTTGGTAGGAGCTAGGAATAGCGTATTAGGGTAGGTGTTTGTGAGGTAGTCTGTTGGACGGGTGTTTGAGCTTGGGATTTTACTCGCTAGGTGACGAGAAGAGGCATCTCAAGGTGACCAGAAGAGGCATCTCAAGTGTTTGCAACATTGATAATGATAATGATAATTTTATTTCCTTGTAAAGCTTACAATGTTTGGTTTACATTACATTTACATTACATTTACATTACAAAGATGGCCACTAGCATGCCTAGGCATTTCAGGCAGATTAATACTATTTCTTACTCAATAATGAGGTAGATTTGGACATACATTTTTAGATATACAATTTTGATGTAATACGAGTCATACAATAATAATAATACAAACGGTAAATTCAGTAATGGGGTTGGATTTGTCTGTAGCGTCTGGAAGCGTGTTTTAGGTGGACTTAGGGCTAACTTAAGATTTAATAGGCTATAGTTATATTAGAAATTGTATGCTTACAGTCATTTGGGTGGGTGTAAGTGTAAATTAATGGGAATTACAGTTAACGAGAGTAGGACATATTGTTTTGGTTGTGTTCATGAGACAAAAAAGAAAATTAGGTGATCATCATTCGTTTAGCTAATAATGGGGTGTGTTAGGGAGATAAGATGTTTTTAACAGTAGTTTTGAAAGTGGTGATTGAGTCTGCAGTTCTAGAGTTTTCAGGCAGGGACTTCCAGATTTTAGGCCCTTTTATGTGCATCGAATTTTTGTAGAGGTTTAGCCAGACACGAGGAATGTCATAGAGATTTTTGTGTCTGGTATTATGTTTATGGGTCTTGTTGCAACTGTCAAGAAAGTGTTTTAGTTCAGGGTTAATATTAGAATTTATGGTTCTGTAAATATAGGTTGCACAGTAGTAAGTGTGGATGTTCTGGACAGTAAGTTTAGGTCTTTGAAGAGTGGGGGAAGTTGCCTAGGATTGGATTGCGTGATAATTCTTACTGCGGCTTTTTGTTTGGTTATTATTGGCTTTAGGTGTGTTGCTGCTGTTGAACCCCAAGCACAAATAGCTTAGGTGAGGTAGGGATAGATGATTGAATAGTATAGTGTGAGTAGGGCTGATTGTGGTATGTAGTAACGTATTTTAGAGAGGATCCCAACAGTTTTGGATACTTTTTTGGTTATGTGTTGGACATGGGCGCTGAATTTCAGGTTGCTGTCAAGGTGTAGGCCCAGGAATTTGCCCTAATTTTGTTTAGTAATAAGAGTGTTGTCAATCATAATGTTCAGTTGTGCAACACCTGTTTTGTTACCAAATATGATATAGAAGGTTTTGTCAGTATTATGTGTGTTTAGTGGCAGTCATCCAGGTCGATATTTTTACAAGCTCTTCATTAACAATGGTGTTGAGGGGGTCAAGATTTGGGTGGGAGATGACATAAGTCGCATCGTCAGCAAAGATAATAGATTTAAGGTATTGAGATACATTGGGAAGATCATTGATGCATAAAAGGAAGACCAGCGGCAGCAGCGCATCTGAGTTCCGTATTTTTCTCATCACCCAGAGTTTATCAATGCTGCTATGATGACCTAGCTGCAAGCAAAACTGCACTAACCAACGTAGCATCCAGAATGACCCAAGAATACCAGCAGTGAGACCGACAAACCAAATAAACTGACGATTAAAGGAAAACTGCCCCTCAAACCCAAAGCACCACCCCGCTGCCAAACAAACGCTTACCAGCCTACAGCTTACCAGCCTACAACTTACCAGCCTACAGCTTACCAGCCTACAACTTCATCTTGCCGCACCAACTTCTCCGACTACTGTGTTAAAATGAGACGTAACATCAGAAGGACTAATTCCAAAATCAACAAGAAAACACCAGCCCCAAGAAGATTCTAGTCAACTTGTCTACCCAGGGCCGGTTCACCCTCACCCTCACCACCACCCAGGGCGACGCATCACAACAAACATGGCTGCCTCCACTAGCTCCTTCACTGGTTTCACCCCAGATAATCTTCAGGTATGACAATGATCCAGATACACTAATCAATGAATCAATTAATCAATAAAATATGGACCAACGTAAGCACTTCTGCAACAAGATACCAGGATGACAACTTGAAACAAATCCTCGCCTTGAATAAAAGTTAACAACAACTGGAATGATTGATTTTGGCAAAACCCTCCAAACTGTCAATGATAGCCACACTGAACATATCATCTATAAACACAAAGGTTGAGGAAGCAGTAAAGATGGAAGAACAACATGGATAACAATCACTTCTAAAAGACTAAACCGCAAATTATCAAGAGCAATAGAAACAGCAAGTTCAGAATTAAGATTTTCATCTCAGTGATATGACCAAGCAAACAGTAAAGACATTACTTACAGATCATCAAAGATCAAATAAACGTTAATGTACCAGTGACAGATATAAAAGAAGCACGATTGACAGGCTCCCATGGTAGAAAAGTGTTATGATTGATTCACCACACATGACACGAAAACAGATCTAATTAAATCATCTATTATAGCCAGGAAACAGGTTTACATAAATGAATGTCTGACCAAAAAACGTCAGAACCTCTGGTATAGAATCAGAAAACTTAAGCGAGAGAATATTGATAAAATACACCAATGTTTCACCTAGGATGGATAAATTCTAGTGAAGAAAACAAGTGTAGGTCAGTTGTATACTTTCACAAATGAGAATGAACTATCAAGATTCCTTAGGGATGCAAATATTACAGAGACTGTATAAACACAATGTCCAAAACCAAACCCCTACGTATAGTGTAGTGTATGTTTTGCCCATCTACCTCATTTAAGTATTTGTCTATCCTTTGATTAATATTTTTGACAAATAGTTTTATTTTTATTTTTAAATACATACAGTTTTTACTTGTGCCCATTTTTCAACCCACATTCCTATATATTTTGATCAGCTTAATTGCTTAGAATTTATAGTTACTTTTGATCACCTTAATTGCTAAAAATTGTATTTACCTTTTATCCTTTTCTACAACCTCATTTCTATATATTATTGATCACCTTAACTGCCTAAAATTTTATTTCAAGCTATTTTTTACTATTAATAAATTTTACTTTTGTACACTTTAGCACTTTTTTCTCCTATAATAGTTTACTTTCATTTTCTTTATATTGCCTTTAATAAATTCTATAATCACAACTAGTGCAATACTGAATCTTAATATTTGTTTCATTAGAACTTAATATTAATCATAGCAATTTTCCAACCAGTTCTATTAGCTAGTTAAATAGTAAATCAATTACATTGTAAAGATATGTATATCCTAAATCTCTGTGACTTTTGTTCAAAAGTGTGTTAATCCAATAGCTAGTAAAATCAATTCATCAGATATCATATCTTTAAGTTTAGCATTATTCATTGTTCTTAAGTCTTGTTTTAGAATCACACTCATATATAAACATTTGTTTAATTAATTAACTAACTCATTTATTAATTTTTGTAAACATATCCAACGTACTACGTCACGTGCCAAGAACTCCTTTTGCATTGTCCTATTCTTAAGTCTACTTGTATTGTTCTATTTTTAAGTTTAATTATAGAATCACACTAAATCTTATGATTCCAAACATTGATCCTGATACTAACCTTTTATTAAATGACTTACATGAACCTAACAACAACTGTCATTACTACACAGCAGAACAGGCTAAAACACTACTCAAAGCCAACAATAACATAACTATCTTTAACTACAATGTCAGATCTTTAAGCAAACATTTTGATGACCTCACTGCATTATTAAACTCACTACAGGCCAGAATGTCCATCATTGCTCTCACTGAAACCTGGCTAAAGCCTCATACTACAGATATCTATGCCATTCCTGGTTACACAGCCATACACAATTGTAGGCCAGACCAACAAGGAGGTGGCACAGCTGTTATACTCAGACCAGCTTGAATAAAATTTGGAATTCATTACCTGTCATTGCCAAAGAAACCCTGCCTGTACCCCAATTCAAAACGATGCTAAAAAACTACCTTCTCACCCAAACCTAAATGCTCAATATCAAACATTCCCAACAAAGTAGAATAATCACTTAAATGTAAAAACCTGATTAATCACTTAAATGTAAAAACCTGTTATGAATAATACATACTAAGCTAACTATTTCCATAACATTTATATTATAATGACCACGTAAACTGTAACTGCAATGCAATTAATTGTTTTAAATTGTTATCTCACTCAATTAGTTGCATTGCTACAATTAATAAATTATTATGTTCAACTTATATTCAAATTTTATAACTTAGATACACAATTATACTTATTTTATAAATTATCAACCATAATTTTTTACCATGTAGTCTACTATTAAATAGTCCTAAGAATGCCCGCAATGCACAGCATATTAGGGGCTTTTGGCATGTACGTCTCATTTATACCTATGTATCATGTCTACCTAACTATGTATCATTGTACCATGTCTAAATAAACTATTATTATTATTATTATTATAATGTGGCACTCCAGTATCAAGTGGTCGTGTTGATGAGGTAGTGTTCTTGACAGAGACGTATTGATACCTGTTAGTAAGACAGGATTTGGCATATGCAAGTGCGTGGCCTCTTATACCACAATGGTCAAGTTTGTGTAGTAGGATGCCGTGGTCTACTGTGTCAAAAGCTTTCCTTAGGTCAATAAAGAGTCCTAATGGATATTCATTATTTTCCAGTGCTGTGTAAAGCAGGTCTAGCATTTTTATAATTGCGTCATTTGTGTTTTTGTGTTTTCTGAATCCAAACTGGCAGGGGTTGAGTATTCTTTGCGCTGTTACAAATGAATATAATCTCTTGTGCAAGAGTTTCTCGAAGATTTTGGATAGCAACGGTAAGTTTAATATTGACCTATAGTTGTTTACATCTGTGGGGTCACCACCTTTGTGTATTGGAGTAACCCTTGCTGTCTTGAGGAATGTCGGGAAAGTGCTTCTTGCTAGTGAATTGTTAAAAAGTATTGAAATAGCAGGGGAGAGGACATGGGCCGCTCGCTTGTACAATAATGATGAGACTTGAGACAGATTCTCTGATTTATTTTTAAGTGACTTAATAATCGAGGTGACTTCCTTGGGTTCGGTAGGTGCTAGATAGAAGGAGGTTGGGAAATTCCCATTTAGGTAATCACTTGCTCGGGCGTTGGTACCTGGGATTTTACTGGCGAGATTTGATCCGATGGTTGAGAAGAAATAATTTATCTTGTTAACTGTATCAGCAGGCTGTAGTTGTGTTTCATTCGGTTTAGTTAGGACAATATCCCTAGTTTTATTCAGTTTGTGGGTGCCCAGAATCTGAGAGAGTGTCTTCCAGGTCTTTTTTTATACCTCCTCTTGTTTCGCTGAATCTGCTTGGAGGCAATACTCTTATTATTATGGAAAGAGATAAACCCGTAGGGATTATACAGCGCTTTGGGTATGGGATGGAAAGCATTCAGGCTTAATTGAGGGAACTGGAGCACAGATCCAATTCCCTATCTCAAGAGCCTCTCACCAGCATCAAGGAACCTCCTTTGAGGGGATGATAACAACTCTAGACTTGCAAATTCAGCAGTCAATGTAAATATCATTGGTCCTTTACTAGGCTGATTACGGAAAGTTTTCTTAACAGGTTATAATGTTTATCAGAAAATAGGACAAGTGTTTCCTGCCGCGGGTCTTAGTCATATGGTGACCCACAGCTGCAGCTTTTGGTCATCTGACCGAGGCCTTCTGCTGGCTTACTGATCTACTTCTTTAAAAATCATGTTGTTGTTGTTGTTATGAGAATAATATTATTTTGACAATGAAAGTAGCTGATTTAAATATATTATTATTTTTATATATTTTTTTGTGGTTATTAATAAAATATTTGCGATCTGTTTCAAAGATTACGATACTTTTAAGAATAAAGAATTTTCATGTTCATCATTTTATGCTTAAATATTTCGTTTCGTTGAAACAAAATATTTTGTTGTTGATTCGCGGGTACTCTCCCGGCCTTGGCTCCCTGTCTTGGGAGTGTATGAGACCTATGTCTCCCATGGGAGGAGGTACAAGTACTTCCTCATCTTCTGGGACTAACTATTCCCAGGTCTAGCCACGTTCCCCGCCCTCACGGGGCTCGTAGGGAGAAGCTAGGCCCCATGTCTGCCATTTTCCACGCCCCAGGGGAACCGTGGGAATGGCAGTCTTGGGAGCCGCAGATGGTAGCAAGCTCCAGCTCTGGCACCTACTCCGCCCTAGACGGGCTGGGCATGGTGTGTCGGAAACAAAATAGTTTGCCTAGAAATTTATAACCATCGTTGAATGTCGTTTTCTGTTTTGCCTGAGTCAGCAATACCTGTCATAGACTATTGTCACACCCTGCGTCATTATGTACTGGAGTGCGTCACACCCTGCGTCATTTTGTACTGGAGTGCGTCACACCCTGCGTCATTATGTACTGGAGTGCGTCACACCCTGCGTCATTATGTACTGGAGTGCGTCACACCCTGCGTCATTATGTACTGGAGTGCGTCCACCCTGCGTCATTATGTACTGGAGTGCGTCACACCCTGCGTCATTATGTACTGGAGTGCGTCACACCCTGCGTCATTATGTACTGGAGTGCGTCACACCCTGCGTCATTATGTACTGGAGTGCGTCACACCCTGCGTCATTATGTACTGGAGTGCGTCACACCCTGCGTCATTATGTACTGGAGAGCGTCACACCCTGCGTCATTATGTACTGGAGATGCGTCACACCCTGCGTCATTATGTACTGGAGTGCGTCACACCCTGCGTCATTATGTATTAGCGTTTGTGGCGTCACACCCTGCGTCATTATGTACTGGAGTGCGTCACACCCTGCGTCATTATGTACTGGAGTGCGTCACACCCTGCGTCATTATGTACTGGAGTGCGTCACACCCTGCGTCATTATGTACTGGAGTGCGATCAAATTAATGAATTTAGAGACAACTGACTCAGAAATGTTCAAGATATGTAGAGAATTTTATCCACAGTGGTATATTACAGACCATTCTGGAGAAATACCCTGACTTTGCTCACTGTAAATAAAGCATTACCACGTGTGTGTGTATGTGTGTGTGCGTGTGTGTCTGTGCGTGTACCCTCGTGTGTGTGCGCGCTCATATGTGTGCGCGTGAGCTCGTATGTGTGCGCGCGCTCGTATGTGTGCGCTCGCGCTCGTATGTGTGCGCGCGCGCTCGTATGTGGTGTATGACCCACTTAATATTTGTACTTATAACTCATTACAATTGTGACCGGGTGTGGACGTGTCAGTGGCTCATCACTTTGTAATTTGTTCATGATTGTAACCATGTATAGGAGCGTAGATGGTTCATTACCTTTGTAACTTGCCATGATTGTGACCAGATCTACCTGGAGTTCATTACCTTTGTAACTAGTTTAGCTATCATAACTTTGGGGTCCAGTCCCTGGACCCATTATGTACCTCTGTAATCTTTTGACTACCGCCCACAGGATGGCTATGGGCTGCATAATAAAGATATTAAACTAAACTAAAATCTTCTCATACGGGTTTAGCACCTTTTACAAATATAATAATAATAATAATAATAATAATAATAATAATAATTTCTACAAGTACATGTACATGGTATACAGGCCTAGCTGACATCAATGACATACTACATAGAACTCTACACTCTAATATAAACCCTCCGCTCAAAATTCTCCTCACCAACTTTAACAGGACCCATGACCATAACACAAGACAAAGATCACTTTTTGATATACCCCGTGTCTATATCACCCTGTGTAAAAATTCTATGCACATAAAGAGCCCCAAAATCTGGAATTCATTACCAGTAAATACTAAAATAACCTGGTCTGAACATCAATTTAAAACTCTTCTCAAAAACCACCTACTCACCCTAAACTAAATACTCATACTGTAAATTACTTTCACCAATGCTCACTGTTATTTTCCTATAATATAATTTCAATATTTACTATTGATATAACCATCCTACAAAACACTTGTCACAATGTAATATCCACAGATTGTAATTTGAGTATATTTATTAACTGTTATAAGCTAATGTTTAACTAAAACAACCTCAATCAATTTCTCTAGTATTAAGTAGTCTATAAGCCATTAGATTTAGTCTGCCCATAATGGCATGGCATGATAGTGGCTCTTTGCACTTCAGTTCATGATTGTAATTACAAAATCTCGATGTAAACTTGCAATGAAATAAAAATATTATTATTATTATTACTATATATAGAAAGCCGCTTGTTATGCAGAGCATTTCAGGCAAATTAGGTCAGTTTTGTCCCAGGATGCGACCCACACCAGTCGACTAACACCCAGGTACCCATTTTACAGATGGGTGAACATAGACAACCGGTGTAAGGAAACATGTCCAATGTTTCCACCCCTTCGCCGGGATTCGAACCCGGACTCTCACCGTGTGAAGCGAGAGCTTTTGCCACCAGGCCACGGGGCTGAAATCCTCGCCCATGATACTTTCGTTATAAATAAGAATAATCACCTCCATTATCCATTCCTCCATTTGTGGATTTTATCTAAACAGGACGCAAGTACATCACTAAGACACTTATTATGGAAACGTTTCGCTCACTGAAACTCTGTCATTGAACCGACAAAATTCCGAGTGAGCGAAACATTTTTTTAGCAAACGGGATAGTAGTACACTTGTGTTATTAACATCCTTATTGGTATGTGATGCCATCTTTGACCTTCATGGATGGAAGTTCCTATACAGTGTGAGCTGCACGTCAACTGGCGACGATGTGTACTCAGTAGAGTAAAAAGGTTTAATTACTAAAGAATATATTTAATAACTTCACAAAAAGTTGAGAGCAGGTGGAGGTGACTGATAAGATAAAAAAAAAGAAGATGATAAGATCACCTTGATCATCGTCTGGAGAGGCTGGTGAACCATCTCTACAAGGTACATCATCACCACACACAACAGCATCATGGCTGCCCTACACCATACCATTCCCGTCTGGGATCTCTCAGTATTTTACAGTAAAGGTAAGATAATAGTGAGTAAGGCAGGACTTTATGTAAGCGAGACCATGGCCTCTGATTCTCAAGTTTGAGCAGCGAGGTGTTGTGTAGTGTCAAAAGTTTTCTTATATCAGTAAAGAGCCCCATTGAATGATGTTTATATTCTAGAGCTGAATATACAGTCTAGTATCTTTATGACAATATCATTAGTGCTTTTCCATTGGTCTGAAGACAATTTGGCAAGGGTTAAGAATATCTAATTTAATAATAAATTAATAAATTTGTTTATCTATTATCTTTTAAAAGATTCTCGATAATAATGACAAGTCAGAGACCTCATCTACTTGCTCTGGGGTTTGTCTCTTGTGGAGGCTACACAACACGCACTCTATACGTACCTTAACTATTTTTCATATAAGTGACCAAAGTCGAGCAGAGAAAAATTAATGAAAACAGCATTGATATTTTTTTTTATTTAATATATAAGGAAAATAACAAGAACGATTAGGGAAAACGAGCTGGCAAAACTTGACTTGGTTATGGGCCTAAATGTCTATGACAGGGTTCTAATGTTCACATTAGGTTATAATAATATCATTATTAAAATTATTATACCAAACGTTTCCTCATGATGAATGTAATAGTAAAATGGTAATGTGTAGGTCTCTTTAGGGTAGGTGGGATTGTAGGGGGGGGTCAAGTTTTTATGGATTTCCATTGTGTTATTAAATACATAACGTGTTTGTGCTTTTTGGCAGTAAGTAACGTACGAGGTGCCTAAATATGTAAGTTATATATTGTTAAGTGCTTATTGTCAGAACGATGCATTGTATGTTTTTCCATAGTTGTGGATGTTTGTACGTTCGGTTGTTGGTTTGTTTTTGCGATAACCATATTTGATATAAGGTGCCATATTGATGTATTTTGTGTATTTCGTTTTCATTAAATATAATGAAAAAAAAATGCTCATGATTGTTATGGGAATAGGCACATTTAATGTGCAGATTTCTTTTAGGGTAGGTGAGGGTAAAGGGGGGGTCATTTTTTTATAATTATCGGTTAAATAAATTACGTGTTGTTCTTACTGGCAGTTAGAATTGTTCATGATGCCAATGATATGTATTTTTATATTGTCTTGTGCGTTATTGTCAGTATGTTGCATTGTATTTGGGTTTCATTGTATTCTTTTTTTTTTACTTGGAATTTTGAAGCCGAGATTCATGTGTGTTTATACACATGGGTGTTTGGTTGTATTATTGTAATATCCTGTACTGGTTATAAGGTCATATTGATTTGTGTGTATGTATAAAGTCTTTTAAATAAAATATATAACAAAAAATGTCTATGACAGGAGAAACCAGAAGCACACACGTGAACGAGTGCCTAACAAAACTATGCCAGGATATATTTTACTTACTGCGATAAAAACGTAAACAGGTCCTGGGTATAATCAGACAAGGCTACTTTCGGTAAGAGAATAACTCGTCAAGCAAAAGACGTAAATAAATTTCATGTAATTGCTTAAATACTACGTAATCAATCATCCACACTCCACTTGCACAACACTAATCATATACCTTGCAAAATTTCCAAACGCATTTCTGCCCATCTTTCGCGTACAGATCAGTGTCTAACTTCTAGGTAACAGCAGAGGGGGATCTAAGACAAACATGTAAATAGTTCATTATCACTGAGGCCTGGTCACACACTGGGCCGCAGGGGCGTTGACCCCTGGAATTCTCTCCAGGTAAACTGTAACTTGTTTAGTTAATAATAATAATATCTTTATTTCTAAAAGTACATATACAAGGTATACAGGCCAAGCTGACATCAATGACATAGTGCTATATAGAAAGACCCTTGTTATGCAGAGCATTTCCGGCAAATTAGGTCTATTTTGTCCCAGGATGCGACCCACAGTAGTCGACTTACACCCAGGTACCTATTTTACTGATAAGTGCCTTCAGGAAACACGTCCTAATGTTTCCACATGTACCTGGACCTCAGTGTGAGCTGAGTGCGCTAACAATCGAGCAGGGCCCAGTCCCAGGACCCATTATGTACCTCTGTAATCTTTTGACTACCTCCCACATACTCCTCCAGGATAATAAAGATATTAATTTAAAGGATCCAAGAACTATCTAAGAATGTTGATGGACGACCATTCTGTCTGTACCGAGGGAGAGGCAAGCAGGAGGTGCGAGTATTTTTATGAATGTATGGGTTAGTTTAATATCTTTATTATGCAGCCCATACCCATCCTGTGAGCGGTAGTCAAAAGATTACAGAGGTACATAATGGGTCCAGGGACTGGACCCCAAAGGTATAATAGATGAACTAGATACAAAGGTAATGAACTCCAGGTAAATCCGGTCACAATCATGGCAAGTTACACTGACACGTCCACACTCTGTCACAACTGTAATGAGTTATAAGTACAAATATTAAATGGGTCATACACCCACACACACACACACACACACACACACACACACACGCCCCGATGGCATGGTGGCTAGCGCTCTTGCTTCACGCACGGAGGGCCCGGGTTCAATTCCCGGCGGGGCCGAAACATTTCGAAGTGTTTCGTTACACACATACATACAACAGGCCTAGTGTCTAATCGACATGTGCCTAGGACAAAATGGTAACTAACACACGCACACGAGCATACAAACACACACACACACACACACAAACACACACACGTGGTAATGCTTATTTACAGTCAGTAAAGTCAGGGTATTTCTCCAGAATGGTCTGTAATATTCCACTGTGGATAAAATACTTTGCCATTTCTTGAGCATTTCTGAGTGAGTTGTCTATAAATTCATTAATTTTATCGCACTCCAGTACATAATGACGCAGGGTGTGACAATAGTCCATCTGGCAAAGTTTACATTTCGTTTGGTCTACATATGGAGATGAACAAATGTTCCACCCTCGTCCCTTAACCTGCCAAAGATACTTGTAACCCAGCCGGAGGCGGGCGGTAGTGACATCCAAGAGTCTGCTTATTTTGTTAGATGCACCATAGACATGTGGCTCCTCCTGCATGATAGAATGATGATAGATGGACTGACTGGTGTCAATCTTCCTGAGTCTTAAGTCAATAAAATTCAGTTGAAGTTCTTTTCGTATTATTGTTCTCAAACTGCTAACTGACAAGCCAAGATTGTAATCTACCCCCTCTTTGAAAGCATAAAACTTAGCCAATTTATCAGTTCTATCATGCATCTGAAGACCAATGTGAGATGGAATCCACAGCATGTACACTCTGACTCTACTATCAACAATCTTACCATACCTGTATCTGGCTTCTGACACAAGCATGCTACAATTTATACTTAATGAGTTGAGAGCATTTATGGATGACAGAGAATCAGTTACAATTAGAGAGTTAACCTTAGATACATGGACGCATTTGAGTGCAAGGAGTATGGCAAACAGTTCTGTCTGAAGGGTAGAGGCCCAGTTATTGATGCGTGCTCCAATTTCTTTAAGAGAGCCATCACTCTGTATGACAACAGCAGCACTACCAGCTGCACCAGTGGATTGCTGAACAGAACCATCAACGTAAATAATTTGTGAGAGAGTGTGCTGTTTGGCTAAATTATCAATACAGTTTAAGGCATCATGTTTGGCTTCAAGGCGAAGTTTGGTTGTGATTTAAGTAGTAGTTTGGGGAGAAATGGAGGAATGGTAGTTTGGAAAGGGGTAATATTCTATGGAGCGGAGAAGTGCCGCTGTTGCCTTACTTGACACAGATCATGTATCTGGTTCATGGGGTTCCAGTTTTTTCGATCCATCTGGAGGGATGTTCACCAGTGCTGAGGAAAGTTTGGAGGGCTTCTGTGCATGGGTTTGAATGGGCTTAACTGAGCATATTAACCCCAATTAGGATATTTCTTTCAGTAACACGATCTCTGATGCTTGGAATATCAAGTTCTTTCTGCATATTTAAAATTTTGCCAGTACGAGGGCATCCTAAAATGATCCTCATTGCTTCGTTCTGCAGTTTTATGGGTTAGAAATGTTAATTTGTATATTAATAGTAACAATTTAATGAGTAATAACAAAAAATACAAATCACAAGATTTTTTTTTTTTTGCAAAACAAAAAAAGTGTTTCAGGAATGCCTAGGAGGATGGCCCTCCTGGGATGGCCCAGGGAACATGGCCCTCCTGGGGATGGCCCAGGGAACATGGCCTTCTTCCTGGGGATGGCCCAGGGGAGCATGGCCCTACTGGGGATGGCCCAGGGAACATGGCCCTTCTGGGAATGGCCCAGGGAACATGGCCCTCCTGGGGATGGCCCAGGGGAGCATGGCTCTCCTGGGGATGGCCCAGGGAACATGACCCTTCTCCTGGGGATGGCCCAGGGAATATGGCCCTCTTCCTGGGGATGGCCCAGGGGAGCATGGCCCTCCTGGGGATGGCCCAGGGAACATGGTCCTTTTTGTAGGGATGACCCAGGGGAGCATGGCCTTTCTGGGGATGGCCCAGGGGAGAATGGTCCTCCTTGGAATGGCCCTGGGGAGCATGGCCCTCGACTTTGGGATAGCCCAGGGAGAGCTTGGCCCGTCTCCTGGGGATGGCCAAGGGGGAACATGACCCCCTTCTGTGATGGCCCAGAGGAGCATGGCCCCTCTCTTGGGTTCAGCCCAGGGGTCATATGCCTTCCTGGGATGCCCAGTTGAGCATGGCCCTCCTGGGGTGGCCCAGAAAGAAACATGGCCCTCCTGGGGTGGCCCAGACGGGAACATGGCCCTCCTGGGGTGGCCCAGACGGGAACATGGCCTTCCTCCTGAATCTGTCCTTGGCTAACAATCTTCATAAGCAGTATACTTGTTCTCCTTAACTGTCCTTGTTGGCACACTTCACTACAATCTGTTACTCTTATCTCCTACTATTAACCTCAACTAATATCACTTTTGTGTGTATTTTTGTATATTTAATGCACATTATCCTATATATTATTATTCATAATGTATTTTAATTCGTTTATATGACTTTTCTTACGATTATTATCATCATATTATCTTTCAAATGTTATCTTTATTATGTTTATTGTTAAAGTATATCATTAGATAATTCTTACACTGAAATAAAATAATAATAATAATAATAATAATAATAATATCTTTATTTTTACAAGTACATATACAAGGTATACAGGCCTAGCTGACATCAATGACATACCACTATATAGAAAGCCGCTCGTTATGCTGAGCATTTCGGGCAAAGTTTAGTTTAATATCTTTAAATTATGCAGCCCATACCCATCCTGTGGGTGGTAGTCAAAATATTACAGAGGTACATAATGGGTCCAGGGACTGGACTCCAAAGTTTTGATAGCTGAACAAGTTACGAAGGCAATGAACTCCAGGCAGATCTTGTCACAATCATGACCAAGGTACAAAGGTCATGAATGATCTACGTCTATACAATCATGAACAAATTACAAAGTAATGAGCAATTTACACGTCCACAACCAGTCACAACTGTAATGAGTTATTAGTGTAAATATTAATTGGGTCACACACACACCTGGAACGGAACAAGATTATAAACGACAACCAGCACGGAAGGCAAATCCCGTGTCACAAACCTGTGTCACAAATAACAGAAGTAAGACATGAGAGAGAGGGGTAGGTTGATTGCATTTTCTTGGACTCCAAGGCCTTCGACACAGTTCCTCACAAGAGATTAGTGCAGAAGCTAGAGGATCAGGCACGTAAAACAGGAAGAGTACTGCAATGGATCAGAGAATACCGGGCAGGGAGGCAACAACGAGTCATGGTACGTGATGAGGTATCACAATGGGCGCCTGTGACCAGCGGGGTCCCACAGGGGTCAGTCCTAGGTCCAGTGCTATTTTTGGTATATGTGAATGACATGATGGAAGGGATAGACTCATAAGTGTCCCTGTTTGCACACGATGTGAAGTTAATCAGAAGAATTAAATCAGATGAGGATCAGGCAGCACTACAAAGAGACCTGGACAGGCTGGACACCTGGTCCAGCAACTGGCTCCTCGAATTCAACCCCGCCAAATGCAAAGTCATGAAGATAGGGTAAGGGCAAAGAAGACCGCAGACAGAGTATAGGCTAGGTGGCCAAAGACTGCAAACCTCACTCAACAAGAAAGATCTTGGAGAGAATATAATACCGAGCACGTCTCCGGAAGCACACATCAACCAGATAACTACTGCAGCATGTGGGCGCCTGGCAGACCTGATAATAGCGTTCCGATACCTTAGTAAGGAATCGTTCAAGACACTGTACACTGTGTATGTCAGGCCCGTACTGGAGTATGCAGCACCAGTTTGGAACCCACACCTGAAATTAGAGAAATTAGAGAAAGTGCGAAGGTTTGCAAGAAGGCTAGCTCCAGAGCTAAGGGGATTGTCCTACGAAGAAAGGTTAAGGGAAATCGGCTGACGACACTGGAGGACAGGAGGGTTAGGGAAGACATGATAACGACATACAAAATACTGCGAGGAATAGATAAGGTGGACAGAGACAGGATGTTCCAGAGATGGGACACAGAAACAAGGGGGCACAGTTGGAAGTTGAAGACTCAGATGAGTCAGAGATGTTAGGAAGTATTTCTTCAGTCACAAAGTTGTCAGGAACTGGAATAGTCTGACAAGTGATGTAGTGGAGGAAGGAACCATACATAGTTTTAAGATGAGGTATGATAAAGCTCATAGAGCAGGGAGAGGACCTAGTAGCGATCAGTGAAGAGGAGGGGCCAGGAGCTGAGTCTCGACCCCTGCAACCACAAGTAGGTGAGTACACACACGAGCACACACACACATATATATACACACACACACACATATATATATATATATATATATATATATATATATATATATACACACACACACACATATACACACACACACACACATATATACACACACACACATCTATATACACACACACACACATATAGAGGAGTTATGACACGACCCCTGCAACCACAACTAGGTGAGTACACACACACACAGACACACACAAGCACACACACACACAAGCACACACACACACACACCTTGGGGTGAGTATAACGCCTAGCACGTCTCCGGAGGCACACATCAACCAGATAACTGCGGCAGCATATGGGCGACTGGCAAACCTAAGATTAGCGTTCCGTTACCTTAACAAGGAATCGTTCAAGACACTGTACACCGTGTACGTCAGACCCATACTAGAATATGCAGCACCAGTCTGGAACCCACACCTGGTCAAGCACGTAAAGAAACTAGAGAAAGTGCAAAGGTTTGCGACAAGGTTAGTTCCACAACTCAGGGGTCTGTCCTATGAAGAAAGGTTGAGGGAAATAGGACTAACAACACTGGAGGAAAGAAGGGTCAGAGGAGACATGATAACGACATGCAAAATACTGCGGGGAATCGACAAGGTAGACAGTGACAGGATGTTCCAGAGAGGGAACACAGAAACAAGGGGACACAACTGGAAGCTGAAGCCTCAGATGAGTCAAAGGGATGTTAGGAAGCATTTCTTCAGCCACAGAGTAGTCAGGAAGTGGAATAGTCTAGAGAAAGATATAGTGGAGGCAGGAACCATACACAGTTTTAAGACGAGGTATGATAAAGCTCATGGAGCAGGGAGAGCAGAGACCCAGTAGCGGACAGCGAAGAGGCGGGGCCAGGAGCTGAGTCTCGACCCCTGCAACCACAAATAGGTGAGTACAATTAGGTGAGTACACACACACACATATATATATATATATATATATATATATATATATATATATATATATATATATATATATATATATATATAGCTACAGTGGGAGTAAAAGGTAGATGGGATACAAGGAAAATAGAATCAGTAAGTAAGAGAGAGGTGAAGGTTTATAAACTAAAAGAGGAGGCAGTTAGGGTAAGATATAAACAACTATTGGAGGATAGATGGGCTAGTGAGAGTGTAGGCAATGGGGTCGAAGATGTATGGGGTAGATTTAAAAATGTAGTGTTAGAGTGTTCAGCAGAAGTTTGTGGTTACAGGCGAGTGGGTGCGGGAGGGAAGAGGAGCGATTGGTGGAATGATGATGTAAAGAGAGTAGTAAGGGAGAAAAAGTTAGCATATGAGAGGTTTTTACAGAGTAGAAGTGATGCAAGGAGGGAAGAGTATATGAAGAGAAAAAGAGAGGTTAAAAGAGTGGTGAAGCAATGTAAAAAGAGAGCAGATGAGAGAGTGGGTGAGATGTTATCAGCAAATTTTGTTGAAAATAAGAAAAAGTTTTGGAATGAGATTAATAAGTTGAGGAAGCCTAGAGAACAAATGGATTTGACAGTTAAAAATAGGAGAGGAGAGTTATTAAATGGAGAGAATATTTTGAGGAGTTGTTAAATGTTGATGAAGACAGGGAAGCTGTGATTTCGTGTGTAGGGCAAGGAGGAATAACATCTTGTAGGAGTGTGGAAGAGCCAGTTGTGGGTGTAGGGGAAGTTCGTGAGGCAGTGGGTAGAATGAAAGGTGGTAAGGCAGCTGGGATTGATGGGATAAAGATAGAAATGTTAAAAGCAGGTGGGGATATAGTTTTGGAGTGGTTGGTGCTATTATTTAATAAATGTATGGAAGAGGGTAAGGTACCTAGGGATTGGCAGAGAGCGTGTATTGTTCCTTTGTATAAAGGCAAAGGGGACAAAAGAGAGTGCAAAAATTATAGGGGCATAAGTCTGTTGAGTGTACCTGGTAAAGTGTATGGTAGAGTTATTATTGAAAGAATTAAGAGTAAGACAGAAAGCAGGATAGCAGATGAACAAAAGGGCTTTAGGAAAGGTAGGGGGTGTGTAGACCAAGTGTTTACAGTGAAACATATAGGTGAACAGTATTTGGATAAGGGTAAAGAGGTTTTTGTGGCATTTATGGATTTGGAAAAGGCGTATGATAGGGTAGATAGGGGGCAATGTGGCAGATGTTGCAGGTGTATGGAATAGGAGGAAGGTTACTGAAAGCAGTGAAGAGTTTTTATGAGGATAGTGAGGCTCAGGTTAGAGTGTGTAGGAGGGAAGGGGACTATTTCCCAGTAAAAGTGGGCCTTAGACAAGGATGTGTGATGTCACCGTGGTTGTTCAATATATTTATAGATGGGGTTGTAAGAGAAGTGAATGCAAGGGTCTTGGCAAGAGGTGTTGGGCTAAAAGATAAAGAAGCAAATACAAAGTGGGAGTTGTCACAGTTGCTTTTGCTGATGACACTGTGTTTTGGGAGATTCTGAAGAGAAGTTGCAGAGGTTGGTGGATGAATTTGGTAGGGTGTGTAAAAGAAGAAAATTGAAAGTGAATATAGGAAAGAGTAAGGTGATGAGGATAACAAAAAGAATAGGTGACGAAAGATTGGATATCAGATTGGAGGAGAGAGTATGGAGGAGGTGAATGTATTCAGATATTTGGGAGTGGACATGTCAGCAGATGGGTCTATGAAGGATGAGGTGAATCATAGAATTGATGAGGGAAAAAGGGTGAGTGGAGCACTTCGGAGTCTGTGGAGACAAAGAACCTTGTCCATGGAAGTAATGAGGGAATGTATGAGAGTATAGTTATACCAACGCTGTTATATGGGTGTGAAGCATGGGTGATGAATGTTGCAACGAGGAGAAGGCTGGAGGCAGTGGAGATGTCATGTCTGAGGTCAATGTGTGGTGTGAATATAATGCAGAGAATTCGGAGTTTGGAAATTAGGAGGAGGTGCGGGATTACCAAAACGATTGTCCAAAGAGCTGAGGAGGGGTTGTTGAGGTGGTTTGGACATGTAGAGAGAATGGAACGAGACAGAGTGACTTCGAGAGTGTATAAATCTGTAGTGGAGGGAAGGCGGGGTAGGGGTCGGCCTAGGAAAGGTTGGAGGGAGGGGGTAAAGGAAGTTTTGTGTGCGAGGGGCTTGGACTTCCAACAAGCATGTGTGAGCGTATTTGATAGGAGTGAATGGAGGCATATGGTTTTTAATACTTGACGTGCTGTTGGAGTGTGAGCAAAGTAACATTTATGAAGGGATTCAGGGAAACCGGCAGGCCGGACTTGAGTCCTGGAGATGGGAAGTACAGTGCCCGCACTCTGAAGGAGGGGTGTTAATGTTGCAGTTTTATAACTGTAGTGTAAAGCACCCCTCTGGCAAGACAGTGATGGAGTGAATGATGATGAAAGTTTTTCTTTTTCGGGCCACCCTGCCTTGGTGGGAATCGGCCGATGTGTTAATAAAATATATATATATATATATATATATATATATATATATATATATATATATATATATATATATATATATATATATATATATATATATAGGTGAACATGGAAAACAAGTATCTTAAGGAAACACGTCCTAATGTTTCCATCCGTACTCGGGCATCGACCCCCAGACCTCAGTGTGTGAGCTACGAGCACAACATTAACTACTTTATTATTGTTATATCATAGTCCTCGATATTGTTCCTGAATTATATTTCCTCTGATCTCAAGTTAGTTAAATATCTGTAGTTACCTCATACCCATGGTGTGAGGGGTACCTCATACCCATGGTGTGAGTGGTACCTCATACCCATGGTGTGAGTGGTACCTCATACCCATGGTGTGAGTGGTACCTCATACCCATGGTGTGAGTGGTACCTCATACCCATGGTGTGAGTGGTAGTTACCTCATACCCATGGTGTGAGTGGTAGTTACCTCATACCCATGGTGTGAGTGGTAGTTACCTCATACCCATGGTGTGTGTGGTAGTTACCTCATACCCATGGTGTGTGTGGTAGTTACCTCATACCCATGGTGTGTGTGGTAGTTACCTCATACCCATAGTGTGTGTAGTAGTTACCTCATACCCATGGTGTGTGTGGTAGTTACCTCATACCCATTGTGTGTGTGGTAGTTACCTCATACCCATGGTGTGTGTGGTAGTTACCTCATACCCATGGTGTGAGTGTACCTCATACCATGGTGTGTGTGGTAGTTACCTCATACCCATGGTGTTGGTGGTAGTTACCTCATAGCCATGGTGTGAGTGGTAGTTACCTCATACCCATGGTGTGAGTATTAGTTACCTCATACCCATGGTGTGAGTGGTAGTTACCTCATACCCATGGTGTGTGGTAGTTAACTCATACCCATGGTGTGTGCGGTAGTTACCTCACACCCATGGTGTGAGTGGTAGTTACCTCATACCCATGGTGTGTGCGGTAGTTACCTCATACCCATGGTGTAAGTTGTAGTTACCTCATACCCATGGTGTGAGTGGTAGTTACCTCATACCCATGGTGTGAGTGGTAGTTACCTCATACCCATGGTGTGTGTGGTAGTTACCTCATACCCATGGTGTGTGTGGTAGTTACCTCATACCCATGGTGTGATTGGTAGTTACCTCATACCCATGGTGTGTGTGGTAGTTACCTCATACCCATTGTATGTGCGGTAGTTACCTCATACCCATGGTGTGTGCGGTAGTTACTTCATACCCATGGTGTGATGTGGTAGTTACCTCATACCCATGGATGTGTGGTAGTTACCTCATACCCATGGTTGTGTGTAGTTACTCATACCCATGGTGTGTGTGTGTTACCTCATACCCATGGTGTGAGTGGTAGTTACCTCATTCCCATGGTGTGTGGGTAGTTATTACCCTCACTCACCCATGGTGTGTGGTAGTTACCTCATACCCATGGTGTGGTGTAGTTACCTTCATACCCATGGTGTGGTGGTAGTTCCTCATACCATGGTGTGTGTGGTAGT
Source organism: Cherax destructor (assembly GCA_009830355.1). Classification (NCBI taxonomy): domain Eukaryota; kingdom Metazoa; phylum Arthropoda; class Malacostraca; order Decapoda; family Parastacidae; genus Cherax; species Cherax destructor. Next base: position 23,623 of record WNWK01014104.1, read on the forward strand.
TAACTCATACTAATGGTGTGTGAGGTAGTTACCTCATACCCATGGTGTGAGTGGTAGTTACCTCATACCCATGGTGTGTGGTAGTTACCTCATACCCATGGTGTGGGTGGAAGTTACCTCACACCCATGGTGTAGGTGGTAGTTACCTCACACCCATGGTGTGTGGTGCTAGTTACCTCACACCCATGTGTGTGGTAGTTACCTCATACCCAGGGGGTAGTACCCAACTGGGTGGATTAGTTACCTCACACCCATGGTGTGGGTGGTAGTTACCTCACACCCATGGTGTGGTGGTAGTTACCTCACACCCATGGTGTGGTGGTAGTTACCTCACACCCATGGTGTGGTGGTAGTTACCTCACACCCATGTATGGTGATACTCACACCCATGGTGTGGTGAGTTACCTCACACCTATTGTGTGGGTTGTAGTTACTTCACACCCACGGTGTGGGTGGTAGTTACCTCACATCCACGGTGTGAGTGGTAGTACTGTGGGTGGTAGTTACCTCACATCCACGGTGTGAGTGGTAGTACTGTGGGTGGTAGTTACCTCACACCCATGGTGTGGGTGGTAGTTACCTCACACCCATGGTGTGGGTGGTAGTTACCTCACACCCATGGTGTGGGTGGTAGTTATCTCACACCCATGGTGTGGGTGGTAGTTACCTCACACCCATGGTGTGGTGGTGACACTGTGTGGTAGTTACTCACACCCATGGTGTGGGTAGTGTTACCTCACACCCATGGTGTGGGTGGTAGTTATCTCACACCATGGTGTGGGTGGTAGTTACCTCACACCCATGGTGTGGGTGGTAGTTACTCACACCCATGGTGTGGGTGTGAGTTACCTCACACCCATGGTGTGGGTGGTAGTTACCTCACACCCATGGTGTGGGTGTAGTTACCTCACACCCATGGTGTGGGTGGTAGTTACCTACACCCATGGTGTGGGTGGTAAGTTACCTCACACCCATGGTGTGGGTGGTAGTTACCTCACACCCATGGTGTGGGTGGTAGTTACCTCACACCCATGGTGTGGGTGGTAGTTACCTCACACCCATGGTGTGGGTGGTAGTTACCTCACACCCATGGTGTGGGTGGTAGTTACCTCACACCCATGGTGTGGGTTGTAGTTACTTCACACCCACGGTGTGGGTGGTGTTACCTCACACCATGGTGTGGGTGGTTACCTCACACCCATGGTGTGGGTGGTATACCTCACACCCATGGTGTGGTGTGTTACCCACACCCATGGTGTGGGTGGTAGATTACCCTCACCCAAGCTTCTCTTTAAAAAACAAGCTTCCAAAAAAATAATACTATGTGTGTCCCTCCAGTCTACCTAGAGTCTACCTGGAGAGAATTCCGGGGTCAACGCCCCGCGGCGGTCCGTGACCAGGCCTCCTGTTGGACCAGAGCCTGATCAACCAGGCTGTTACTGCTGGCCGCACGCAGTCCAACGTACGAACCACAGCCCGGCTGATCAGGTACCGACTTGAGGTGCCTGTCCAGTGCCTGCTTGAAGACAGCCAGGGGCTTGTTGGTAATCCCCCTGATGTATGCTGGGAGGCAGTTGAACAGTCTTGGGCCCCTGACACTTATTGTGTTGTCCCTCAACGTGTTAGTGGCACCCCTGCTCTTCATTGGGGGGATGTTACATCGCCTGCCGAGTCTTTTGCTTTCGTAGGGAGTGATTTTTGTGTGCAAGTTTGGTACTAATCCCTCGAGAATTTTCCATGTGTATATAATAATGTATCTCTCCCGCCTGCGTTCTAGAGAGTACAGGTTTAGGAACTTCAAGCGTTCCCAGTAGTTGAGGTGGTTTATCGCACTTATGCGTGCGGTGAAGGTTCTCTGCACATTTTCAAGGTAATCAATTTCACCCGCCTTGAAAGGTGCAGTTAGTGTGCAGCAATATTCCAGCCTAGATAGAACAAGCGATCTGTAAAGTGTCAACATGGGCTTGGCATCCCTGGTTTTGAAGGTTCTCATTATCCATCCTGTCATTTTTCGAGCAGATGCAATTGCTACATTGTTATGGTCCTTGAAGGTGAGATCCTCTGACATGATCACTCCCAGGTCTTTGACATTAGTTTTTCGCTCTATTGTGTGGTTGGAATTAGTTTTGTACTCCGATGAGATTTTAATTTCTTCACGTTTTCCGTATCTGAGTAATTGAAATTTCTCATTATTGAACTTTATATTGTTTTCTGCAGCCCATTTAAAGATTTGGTTTATGTCTGCTTGGAGTCTTGCAGTGTCTTCAACGGTGGACACTGTCATACAGATTCGGGTGTCATCTGCAAAGGAAGACACAGCACTGTGGCTTATATCCCTGTCAATGTCTGATATGAGGATGAGGAATAGGATGGGAGCAAGTACTGTGCCTTGTGGAACAGAGCTTTTCACAGTAGCTGCCTCAGACTTTACTCTGTTGACTACTACTCTTTGTGTTCTACGATGTTAGGAAATTATAGATCCATCTACCAACTTTTCCTGTTATTCCTTTATCACGCATTTTGTGTGCTATTACACCATGGTCACACTTGTCAAAGGCTTTTGCAAAATCTGTGTATATAACATCTGCATTCTGTTTATCTTCTAGAGCATCCAGGACCTTGTCGTAGTGGTCCAGTAGTATTCAGTATTCTGGTCCAGTATTCAGTATTCTGGTCCAGTAGTCAGTATTCTGGTCCAGTAGTCAGTATTCTGGTCCAGTAGTCAGTATTCTGGTCTAGTTATTCTTTAAAATTATGATAAATTCACTAGTACTTTTAGGATTGCAACTGACAGGATACTAACTAACGAAATAAAAATTGATTAGTATATTAACAGTGTTTAGGACCTAGACTGTTAATAAACCGTTAATATTGTTCACCTAGGCTCTAGGTGGACAATATCAAAGTAAATAAATCTGACGTCATTTATTGTACAAGCTCCTACACTTCTCTCGTTGTACAAAAATAAATTATACTGTAGTGTAGTGCTGAAGGCACATTTCATGTCAGTATGATTCTTAAGCACCGTCTGGTACATTGTCAGCAATTATAAAAATAATGCTGGTACATGTATATACAAGCGAGTGTGTGAGAATTTGTGTATGTACCCAGGGTTGGTCGTTATGTCTCAATTAACTCGACTTAAACAGTGACTGACTTAACGTCCTCAAATAATCTATCTTCTTGACCAACCAGGCAATCGAAACAGCTTGCTTGAACCATAAGACGAACGATTCGCCGAACAACAATAATATAACAAGCAGCAGCACAGCGTCAGGAACAAGGAGACAAAACAACCCTAACTGGGGTCCATCAGCAGATCCGCCATAAAAGGAATAAAATTCTACGACTACGACACTGCACAGATACCAAACGATATAGATCAACTTTATCTTGGGACCTGGGTTAACTTAGAGTGTCAGTATGACACAACCTCCATAAAACGTCAAAAATCACTAAGACTAAACTATGCTCTGTGATCAGAGTTACACTGAGTTCCAAGAAATATGTTTCGACTCACCACCGAAACCATATTCTTCCAAAACAGAGTCTAAATAACGAACAAACAGCCAGAGACGAGAGAGATCTCTGGAGAGAGAGGTGTTGGTCCAGTGGTGACCACCTGAGGAGAGAGCAATCAAGGGAGAACAGTCTTCAATCTCAGGTGACTCTCCCGGCTACTCCAGGAGGGTGTGAGGTAGAGCTTAACACTAACAAGCCAGTGGTAGTTAACAAGGTAGTTTACCAATGCGGACAGCCACTCACAACTCTGGAACAGTGAGCACAATGAAGTGTAAATGTCACATCCTACCTAATGACATAAGCTAAGTCAAGTAATAATATAAAGCAAGATATTTCCATTTAGCTAATAATAGAAATATCAGCAATATAAAGTTATATGAAAGATAATATACATCAAAGATACAATATATACATTATAAACATTGAGTCCCATTCAGGGGGCGCAATACCCCCCAGCACCACAAACTGTCCCACTAGAAGTTGCGGTAATGTGTTTTACTCATGTCACTTAAATCTCAAAAAAATTATATCACAATAGGAGTCACTCATGTGCTGTGCACTACTGTAATTTTTCAGTGTCTCTGTCACTGTATAAACCCCTCGTACTAGGGCAGCACATCAGCCTAACTGCATACCTGGAGAGGCCCAGTCTGAGACCAGGCCTCATGGTGGATCAGGGTCTGATCAACCAGGCTGTTACTGCTGGCCGCACGCAAACCATAGTACGAACCATAGCCCGGTTGGTCAGGTACTTATTTTTTTTTTTTTTTTTTTAAATCTTTATGTACATAAAAACACATGACAACATATTACCATGAACAAAAAAGACAGTCAACAACAAATAACAAAACTAACGACAGAACAAATTGTCACTTAAAAAAAAAATGTCAAAAACAGAATTATCAGAACATTACATAACATCTCGACACTTATTAGAAATAATGAAACTATATACAATGAAATTAATTATTACCATAATACTGAATCTGTACATTCTTAGTATAAGAAACACATGTCAATCACCCTTATGCTTCATCTGCATAATGACAATAACCATGCAAATGGCTTACAACAAAACCATGAGTGTTTCATTACCTCACATCACTAATACACTTTAAAATAAAAATATTATCTACGCTTACAACAATTGTCTTATATATAATATTAAAATTGTAAACCTTATGTACGAAAAGAACATCCGGCTGCCAGTCACCACGGACGGATATGTACCTTAAAAGGCAAAAGTATGAATATACGTAGTGAATCATGCACAAAAAATAACAATGTGTCACTTATCCCACCATTCAGAACAATGAAAATGATATACTATGCATAATATAATATCACATAAAAGAAATCAGACACACACTGTATAATGAACCCAAATTGAACTCCCCCTTAAAGCTTTACCCACATAATATCAATATTCTGTCTGATGACATACGTTATTATCGCAACATATTATTTCCTTCTCACAGTGAAGTTTGTCAAGAATTTTTTTTATTTATCCATACAATCTATTCAGGGACTCCCTTGGGGACAAAACATGTGACCTTCTCAGTATGTTAGGATTGTAAATCCTCGATACTACTTAAGACAATCGCCCATACCTGTACCCCCCCATCCCTACATATAAGACGTACACCCCATCATGCGAAGGTCTCACACAATCTCCATCAAAAATTAACCCTACCTTTGTAGTACACTATTAATCAACACAAAAATTATTAAACATGGTACCATAATTCAACTGATCATTCAATGAGTCAGTCACAAAAGAACAAAACATGAATTTACAATAAAACAATCCTTTAACATATACCATCTTCAACAAATATTATTAACACATCTCTTTAGAGTGAATGACATATATGTCATTAATTAAGGATTAACATGACAACCAAAACTCACCATATCACACTATACCACATAAACCATATAACAATGTGAATCATAGTCATCGATCAAAATAAATAAAAAACCTTATACAAAGATTCATATCCAGCATATATTCTTCCTCCAGGAAAGCCCCTTCATTTCCCTTTATTACTGTACATGTCCTTCATGAAATGTCCGTCTTCGTCATCCCCATGTGACACCCATCCCTGCCACGTTCACACTATCTACATTTGCTTTCTTCCCCACATTATGAGTCACCCGTCACCCTTGTTACATCAAAAATCGTCTTCAGTTTCGCCCTCCCCCTATCCCCCATACACACCCTCACTCACTCCTCTATCCTAAGGTCTTTCACTCCCACAACCACATACAACCTCGCCCTTCTCAGAGACAAACCCCTTTACTCCTATTACCCTTCATTCCCCTAGCAAATTCCCAATCGTCCTATTTCTATAACTATCAGGAAAATCCACATTCCAGGTCCCCTCATAAATCTCCCTGTTCCTGCATTTTGTTCTATACATATATCCCGCAATGGCTCTAATTCTAACCTTTACCCCAGCCTCCCTCAATATCCATGATATATACACATAATCAACCACCAAATACATGAGGGCCCTTCTTACATCCACCCCCACACCCCCAATGTCTAAACTTAAAGCCCATAACACCGAAATCCCACCCCCTGCATCCTACGTATCACACCCCCGAACCATGATCGAACATGTCCCAAACATTCACAAAAATATACTGCATGAAAAGCCGTACCCCACATCTACCACAAACTGGAGATGCAACCAACCCCATCCTAAATAGAAGAGCCCTCGATTTTACAACCCCATGTAGAAAACGATAAATCAACTCCCTGACCCTTGTATGTAACCACAACTTGCTTAACCCCACCCATAATAATAATAATAATAATAATAATAATAATAATAATAATATTTTTATTTCGATGCAAGTTACAAGTATACATAGTTATTGGTAGTTACAATTATAAAACTATAATGCAAGAGAGCCACTGGCATGCCATGGCATTAGGAGCAGCTTATTCTAAAGACTTATTAACTAAGTACTTAATACTAGAGAAATTGATTGAGTTTATTCTAGTTATATATTATTTCAAATTACAATATGATTATACATACTATTAAAAGACAATACTAGAGAAATTGGTTGAGTTTATTCTAGTTGTATATTTTATTTCAAGTTACAATATGTTGATGCTATACTAGTAAAATAACAATACTAGGTAGGTAGGTAGGTAATACTCTCAGGTAAGACCCATAAGGGTGAAAAGGAGATTTGATAGGTGAAGAATAGTAGGTGAGAGGAGTTTTGGATAGGTGAGGGAAAGAGCCAGGGCTAAACCCAGCAGCATAGCGTTGGTTGGCATGATGGATGGAGGCGTTCCTGGGTGGTGGTGATCTGCTGTGTTGATTTGCTCAATGTATTACTGGACTTGGCTCGGGAGGCACGACATTTTTCCAAAGGGCGGCAACCAAACGTCATGGCTGGTTTGCTTTTTGTACTGCTTTCTCACAAATGCATTGATTTTGAGGGGTGATCAGGGCTTTTATGGGTACAAAGGACGTCTTCAAAGGTCCACCCCTGCAGAGGGCAGGGTAGAAATTAGGAGTTAGGTAAGAGGGATAGTTTTAGACGTATAGAGGAGGAGGAGCAGGATTATCGATAGATTGAAAAAGATTTAGATTGTTGTCTGGTTGTCTGATGATTTCGTCTAGGAAGGTTGTCCATGTGTCTTGATAGGTTTCAAGTCGGTCTATTTGTCTATCACTGAGTTCTTTCCAGAACACGTTCAGTGCTGGGTTTCTTCTAGTTATATATTTTATTTCAAATTAACAAAATGATGATACTATACTATTTTAAATGACAATATTATGATATGAAATTGCAACAAGTGTTAAGGAGGATGACAATATAAAACTGAGATTATCTTAAGTAAAATAACATTGGGTTTGAAAGTTTGTTACAGTATGAATATTTAGTATAGGGTGAGTAGGTGATTTTTGAGAAGAGTTTGAATTGATTTTCCGACAAGGTTAACTTAATGTTTATTGGTAATGAATTCCAGATTCTGGGGCCCTTTATGTGCATAGAATTTTTACATTGGTTAGTATGGACTCGGGGTATGACAAATAGTGATCTGTGTCTTGTGTCATGGTCGTGGGACCTATTAAAGTTGTTGAGGAGAATTTTGAGTGGAGGGTTGATATTAGCATGTATGTAGAAGGCACATGAATAGGTATGAATATTTTTTACGGTGAGTAGTTTTAAAGTTTTGAATATAGGTGGAGTATGCTGTCTAGAGTGGGAATTTGTTATCATCCTGACTGCAGCCTTTTGCTGTGTTATGAGTGGTCTAAGGTGATTTAATGTTGTTGAGCCCCATGCACAGATTCCATAGGTGAGATAAGGGTAGATAAGAGAATGATATAGTTCAATGAGACCTGGTTGTGGCACATAATAGCGTATCTTAGATAATATACCTACTGTCTTTGAGATTTTCTTGGAAATTTGTTGTATGTGTGTTTGGAATTTAAGACTACTGTCAAGGTGGATTCCTAGGAATTTTCCCTCTGTGAGTCTTGTGATGGGTGAACCATTGAGCGTTATGTTAAGTGGAACATTTGTAGCTTTGTTTCCAAACTGAATGAAGTAGGTCTTGTCAGTATTGAGAGTAAGCTTATTTGTCTTCATTCATGTTGATATTTTCTGTAATTCGGCATTAACAGTGTTGGCTAGTATGACTGGATTTGGGTGAGAGAAGACATATGTTGTGTCATCTGCAAATAATATGGGTTTGAGTAGTTGTGATGCATTCGGTAGGTCGTTTATGTAAATGAGGAATAGGAGTGGTCCTAGGGCACTTCCTTGAGGGACTCTGACTGTAATTTGTTGTGTGGAAGAGGTCTCTCCATTTGTGTACACGTACTGGCTTCTGTTGCTAAGGTACGACTTTAGGTAGTTGAGGGGGTGCCCCCTAATACCATAGTGCGCTAATTTTGTGAGCAATAAATCATGGTCGACTGTATCAAATGCTTTGCGTAGGTCTATGAAGATTCCCAGCGGAACTTCTTTCTTCTCAAGTGCGGTGTATATTAACTCTAACATGTGTGTTATAGCATCGTTTGTGCTCTTGTTAGTCCTGAATCCAAATTGACAGGGGTTGAGTACATTGAGTGAGACAAGGTAGGAATAGATCTGTCTATGAATTAATTTTTCGAAGATTTTAGAAAGCAGTGGTAAATTTGAGATTGGTCTATAATTATTCAAGTCAGTTTGGTCACCTCCTTTGTGGATCGGGGGTGACCCTAGCTATTTTGAGAATTGATGGGACGGTAGAAGATTCAATGGATTTATTGAATAATGCTGCTATAATTGGTGACAGTACGTGTGAAGCTTTTTTGTACATAAAGGGTGGTAAGCTGTTTATGTCTCCTGCTTTGTTTTTAAGGGTGTTGATTATGAGCTAGGAATAGTGTATCTGGGTAGGTGTTGGTGAGGTAGTCTGTTGGACGAGTGTTCGAGCTTGGGATTTTACAACTATCCCCACCTTCCCCAACCTCCCCAAGGCACTCACTGTCAACCCCTTGGGCTCCCTTATAGCCAAGAGATACCTCAACAAATCACAACACACACTCAACTCTTTCCCCTCCCACCATCTTCGCAAATCACTCATTACCTTACCCACTGTTCTCCCTCCTACCCCACCCAACCTTACATAATATTGCTTCACATACACACACTTCAATTGTAATTCTATAGGGATGAGCCCCAAACCCCCCTCCCCCACCCTTTTCCTTAGCACTTCCTTTTTCAGCCACACCTTACCATACGCCCACACATACCACAATACCCTAACCTCCAAACTCCTTACATCCTCCTGCAACAATGGGTAGATCACAGCCACATGCCACAATCTACCATAAATCACCGCATTTACCACACTCACCCACTGTTGCATAGTCAATTCCCTCGGCCTCCATCCCCCATCCTATGTATCGCTCCCCCAACAATCTCAGCCGAATTCACACGTCTTGCTTCCCTAGAATCATTCATGAAAACTACCCACAAATTTTCAACTGTTCTACAACTGGCCATCCATACCATAATCCCAACCCCCCCCCACCCACGTACCCACCTCCAACAACTTAGACTTAGCCCCATTAACCTTCATACCAGTAGCCTTCCCGAGAATACTAATAATTCTACCTACATTCTCTAGACCCTCTTCCCCCCCACCAAAACTGTAGTATCGTCCACGTACCCTACTATACCCTTCACACACCCTATCCCCCCCCAACACCTACTTCTATCAAACTATAAAAAGGATTTTGAAAGCATGCAAACAGTATCTGCGACAGGGGACATCCCTGCCGCAGTCTTCATCCCATACTCGCTTCCCTTCCAACACGCCCATTCACTTGTACCCACACATTTGCATCCTTATACAGCGTCTCCACCCATCCTACAATTTCCTTCCCAAATCCTTGTTTTCTCATTATCTCACACAAAACCTCTCTATCAATACTATCATACGCAGCCTTCCAATCTAAAGCCAGAATCCTATCTGCCTGTCTGACCTCTATAAAATCCCTAATCCTCCCATGACCCCTGGACATACTACGCCCCGGTATTCCATACTGACCTTTCTCAATCACATGACCAATTACTCTTTCCAATCTATTCCCTAACACTTTCACAAAAATTTTATAGTCGGCACAATTCATTGCTAGCAGCCTATAATCCCTGATTGTAGTCCCTTCTTCCCTCTTTTTAACTAGAACCACCACACCCATGTGCTGCGTCTCCCCCATACATCCTCTTTCATCCCATTTAGCAGTCTTACCAAACATTCCTTAATTGTCCCCCAATTCACCACATAAAAGTCGTTAGGAATAACATCCACTCCGGGCGTTTTTCTTCAACTCAAATCATTCACTGCCGTCCACACTTCATCCTCACTTATTTCGCCTTCAATACCTACCCTATCATTCTCCTCCAACACTGTCAATATACCCTCAATCAAAATCTGCCCCTCCCTCCCCCACTCTCCACCTTTCGCATATAACACTCAAACCATTTATCCAGATAAATACTCACCGCCTCAGTCGATCTCAACATCTGTCCCATAACATACCCATCCATATCCTCGCACACCTCCATCCCCATCACAGTCATTCCCCTCCTCCATTTTGTAAACCGCCTTAATACACATGCAGACGGCCTATCACCTATCATGTGAGGAAATTAAAATCTCATCGGAGTACAAAACAAATTCTAACCACACAATAGAGCGAATAACTAATATCAAAGACCTGGGAGTGATCATGTCAGAGGATCTCACCTTCAAGGACCATAACACCGTAGCAATCGCATCTGCTAGAAAAATGACAGGATGGATAATGAGAACCTTCAAAACCAGGGATGCCAAGCCCATGTTGACACTTTTGAGATCGCTTGTTCTATCTAGGCTGGAATATTGCTGCACACTAACTGCACCTTTCAAGGTAGGTGAAATTGCTGACCTAGAAAATGTGCAGAGAACCTTCACGGCATGCATAACTGCGATAAACCACCTCAATTACTGGGAATGCTTGAAGTTCCTAAACCTGTACTCCCTAGAACGCAGGCGGGAGAGATGCATTATTATATACACATGGAAAATTCTCAAGGGTTTAGTACCAAACTTGCACACGAGAGTCATTCCCTACGAAAGCAAAAGACTCGGCAGGCGATGTAACATCCCCCCAATGAAAAGCAGGGGTGCCACTAGCACGTTGAGAGACAACACAATAAGTGTCAGAGGCCCAAGACTGTTCAACTGCCTCCCAGCATACATCAGGGGGATTACCAACAAACCCCTGGCTGTCTTCAAGCAGGCACCTAAAGTCAGTATCTGACCAGCCAGTACCCCCCACTATGTCTACCATTCCCAAACTACCCACGATTTCCCTCAAAACCCCCAGCACACAACCCGCACCTCTTGGTTCAACGTCTTTCCTCCTTATAACACTATTCCAATCATCTCCCATTAATGTCACATCCGGCAAACCACCCAAAAAATAAACCAAAAAATCTCTAACAAAGTCCTTATTAACCCTTCTGTTATTTTCAGCTACTATCACAATCCACCCACCTCCTCTCTCTTCCCATGCCAGCAACTGAAAAGGGTTTGTCTCCTTGATCACAACCACAAACCCACCCTTTAACCTACCTAAACACCCCGCAAATACACTGTACCCTTTCAGCAAAAAGTCTCTACCATACCTATGATTATGTTCCTGAATGAATCCTACGTCAACATCATACCGTCTGAATGTCACTTCCACCCACTTACGTTTAACTTCGGCCATCAAGCCATTCACATTGAAAGTCAGACACCTGAAAATAGAAGAGGGGGCTTACCTTTAGACCTTGGTGGCTGCAGCACGACTCCTTTACCCGGTCCCAACTCTTTACCATTACACTTCCCACCCTGGGCTCCTTCCGGGCCTTTCAACCCTTCTTGCCCCGTTGTGCCACATCCACCCATGCCTTTTTGCACGTTTGTTGACCCGGCATAAGGACGTCGTCACTTTCTGAAGTCCCGACCGGCCGCTTGCGGGATTCACCAACCACATTCATGCTTACCTCACTATCACTCTTATGCACCATCACCTGCATGTCCTTACATACCAAACCACTTTGCTTGGTACTGCCATGCACCACACACTCCTCTCCTGCTATATCACCCACCACTTCCTCACCACTGTCGTTCGTCCCTTCTCCTTGGGGACTATCGAGGAGTCCCGAAAGCATCTCCTGAATAGGGGCATCCAAGCACATATCCAAAGATTCTTCCTGGCACACGGAACCCACCACCTCCGATACCTGCATCACATCAGGGATAGTCAGGCACTCATCACCTTACCCCTCCAAGATATCACTCCATTTCTCTGATGTAGCCGCTACCACCTCCCCCACCTCCTCACTCTGCTCCTCAGACACCACAGATACCACATTGCGTTCCTCAAGTCGCTGTGGCTGCCTTCTATGACACACAGCCGCCATATGCTCGTATGAGCCACATAGATGGCATGTTCGTCTCTGACCTGCATAGGTCACATATACCTGATTACGGAATTCTTCCAAGACAATGTACTATGGTACTGGCTGTCATATCATCATCTTAAGGGAGTAGGAACCCTCCGGCAGGCCTGCATAGGGACCCTCAGGCCACCTGCCCACAGACGCCGAATGCACCATGCCATAATCCTTGAATACATTCTTGATGTGGAATTCGTCGGCTTCAAAAGCAACGTTTCTAACACACACCCAAGTATAATACCTTAGCTTCACCTCCAGACTGGAGTTTACCTTCATTGGTAGATCTTGATATTTGTCTACGAGACGCTCGTAAGCACTCGCCGTCGCCAATTTTACAAAGATTCTATAGGCTCCATTTAGTGCTATTCCATACAGGTCCTCAGTCTCAATGCCATAAGTATCTCAAAGTATAGCTGGTAGCACAATCGCTGCATTCGTCGGGTAAACTGCACCTCGGATGACTTCAATACAGACTGTATTTACTCTTTGCCGAATCTCAGTCGCCATTTTGATGAAAATATATACACTCCCAGATCAGCCACCAGGTGTCGGGATCCAGACAACCGACCAGTATGGGAGCTGGTTGGAGAAATGACAGCATGAATCCATAAGGCTCCATGGTAGTGGTGGAAACTGCACAACTGAACAGCATTCTTGTGTGATTGTTAGGAGATAACATTCCACTCTAACATAGTGGTAGTGGAATGTGAGGCAGTTAGGACATCTGTTACTGCAGCTGTGTGTTGGAAAGCTTGAGTGGCCTAAGGGTGTGTAGTGGGGTGTGGTGGTGGCAGCGGGTCTGTACTCTGCTGCTCATTCACCTGCACACCTTAAAACACTCGGCTTCTGTCTCCAACTCTCTCCTTCACACAAACACATGTATCACCACTACTATTAATATATAAACAGAATAATTATTAGACATGAGTAAATATAATTCACATGGGCTAGAATGATTACGCTACTCTACTGAATTTAATCAAAGTAGCAAGTAACAAGCAAGTATTTGGACACAAAATTACATTAATTCTAATGTATCAATTACAATTAAGGATGCGAGAGAGCGTCAGCAATTACATTACAATGACCACTGATATGATTAATACTAATTAAGTAAGGCTGGATTCTGAGAGCCCACCTCATGATCCTAGCATTTTTAGAATTCATATTATTTATATATGTGAGTGGACTGTGGTCTGAGAATACAGTAATTTTATATTGAGAGGTGCCCAAATGCACATCAAAATGCTCTACCGACACCACTTAGAGCTAATGCCTCTAGTTACCTCACACCCATGGTGTGGGTGGTAGTCATAATATTACAGAGGCACATAATGGGTCCAGGGTCTGGGCCTCAAAGTTCTGATAATTAAACAAGTTACAACGGTAATGAATTATTTACATGTTTATATCTGGTTACAGTCGTAATGAATTATTTATGTAGACAAGAATTTAACTGCAAAATTATTACAGTGTACAATAGCTTGTACGTAGTTCTGAATTATTTACATTACCTTATATTTTAGTAAGGAGCGCTTGCATTTAGAGAAGTTTAAGTGGTTATGAGTTGCCTATAATGATCAATATTAAGTAGTTATGAGTTGCCTATAATGATCAATATTAAGTGGTTATGAGTTGCCTATAATGATCAATATTAAGTGGTTATGAGTTGTCTATAATGATCAATATTAAGTGGTTATGAGTTGCCTATAATGATCAATATTAAGTGGTTATTAATTGCCTTTAACGATCAATATTAAGTGGTTTTTGAGTTCTTATAACTGCCTCCCAGCATACATAAGGGGGATTACCAATAGACTGATTCGCTGCCCGACCTTGGTCGTGAGCAGGTGTGCTGGCAAGGGTCTCTGGTGGACAGTGGACACAACCTTTAGTTTCAAAATGGCGGCAACGTACCGGAAGCGGATAAACACTGAGTGTATCAAGGTGCTGGTTGGAGCCATCTACCCGTCTAATGCAGATGTATTATTGCCGGCCATTCTCAGAGACGCTTATGGGGATACCCACGGAGGATTTATATGGCATATCGCTAAATGGAGCCACTAGGGTATTTGTGAAATTTGTGACCAGTGGAGCATACGAATGAGTGGTTGACGCTTACCAGGAACAGAGAATGGTCGTTTCTGAAGGCTTGGAGGTGAGGTTACTGGACGTCTCGGCGATGTTTTCTTGGATAAGAATACATAACTTACCTTTTAAGGCTGATGCAGTTGATGTGAAGAAGGTCTTTCAGGCATATGCTATGATACATGCTTCTAACGTCGGGAGGTGGGCCCAGGGTGCTTATGCTGGAATGCCGGAAGGGTTGTTCAGTCTCAAGATGTCATTGAGGAGACCAATACTATCGTATGTTCTCATGCCGGACTTCCGAACGCAAGTCTACATTACGTACGTTGGGCAGGTGCAAACGTGTAGGCTATGTGGGCAGCTGGGACATATGGCAATGGCGTGTGACTGACGGGGGCCACCCACCCACCGTCAACATGGTGCCGCAATGCAGGAACAAGGGGAGACGGCATTGATGAATGAGGACATACACCGACAGCAGCTGGCGTCTAAGAGTGAGCAGATTAGTACTGGCAAGTGGAGTGACATCTTGGAGGAAGAAGCGGTGTAGTAGTATCTCTACCACCGGTGACACAGCCTGATGAGGAACATGGCTCCCTGGATCATGAGGTGCAGGGGGTGGATGATGTATTGGTCAACTTATCGGGACCTCTCATGGATGATTTGCAGAGGATGCTTAATAGCCCGGTGCTGGTGGCAGCCGACTATGTGGAGGGTGACTTCCCGGAGTTGGTGGCAAGGCCAGGTGAAGTGTTAAATGGGCGTGTAAGGAGACAGGTGATGGTATGGATGATCAGGTGCAGGTGTGTGTGGTTGAGGCAGAGGTACATAGGGGCATGTCGGATTTGAGTGGTGAGGAATCAGGCGAGGTCATGGAGGTAGCGGGGGAGTCCCGCAAGAGATCCAGTGGATCAGTGGAGGATGACGTGTTGATGCCAGGTCAGAGGACCGGCAAGAAAGTATGGGCAGATGTGGCTAAGGGGGGGTTAAGGGTAAAGTCATGAACAAAGGAGGGGGTTATGGTGGGGGAGGATCAGTAATGAAGCTAGGTGGGTCTAGATTGGTGAAGCATCGTGGGAAGCCTCCGATGAAACCTTCAAGTGTCTCAGTATGAACGTTAACGGCTTTGGCGGAGGTTAAAGGTTATGGATGGAGCAACTTTAAGGAGAGGGGATCATATGCATCTTACAGGAACACAATTTTAAGTGTGGTAGGGAATTGTTGCTGAGGGGTTACAATTTATACATGGGGAGTTCTGTAAATCTCAAGGGTGGGGTGTTGGTGGGCATTAGGGAGACCAGCACTTTTCGTAAGGTCCTGGGAGGAGGTGGGGGATAGGAGGATTGTAAGGGTTGATGGGGTATGTAAGTTTCATTGGGGTTTATATGCCTGCAGCCAACGCAAGGAGTGTGAAGGAAGCTTTTGTGCGTGATTTTTTAGTTTATGCTTTAAGGGGATTGCCAGAGGTGGTAATAGTAGCTGCCGATTGGAATTGTATTATTCAGAAGCATGACGTAGAGCCTCGAGGGTCGGGATGTGAACTTGCAGTATTGAGAGATGTGTTGGGAGCGGTGGGAGTCAAGGATGTGGTTGTTGGGAGGGATGCTTTGGTAGGGCATACATTTTTTAGGAGAGGATATGCGGCACGCCTAGATAGGGTTTATGTAGCATCAAATATAAGTGTAGGAGACGTGTGTCTTCGCGATGTTGGGTTCTTAGATCACCGTGGTGTAGTGGGAGTGTTGAGCTGGGATGGGGCTGTCAAGGTTTATCCAGGTCATTGGAAATTGAATTTTAGTTTGTTACAGAGGGATGGGGATAGGGATGTTTTTGCAGTCTGGTGGGAGAGGGTGTGGGGGAGGGGCAGAGGGATAGAGGATGTGGTGAGGTGGTGGTCTTTACAGGCAAAGGTGGCGGTGAGGGATTATTATCGGAGGGTCGAGGTGGAGGAGGCGGGTTATAGGTATGGTTTGCAACGTTACTTAGAAAGTCAGCTTAGGGCTTGTTATGTAGGTGGGGAAGAGGGGAGGCATCAGGCAGAAATTGGTATGCTACGTGGGCGGTTAAGGGACATACATAATGATAGATTCCATGCGGTCAGGGTGTATTGAGGAGGTTTAGGAAACGTAGGAAGGGTATGATTATCTCGTCATTGAAGATTGAAGAGGACCTAGGAGGGTATCAGAAAGGGCAGGTGTTACGTACAACTGATGGCATGTATGGGTATGTGGGGTTTTGGTTTCAGCAAAAGTTTAGAAGATTGGGTGGGAGTGAGGCAAGTCAAAGGATCATTTTGGAGGGGATACAGGAACGAATGGGGGAGGAGGATAGGAAGGGGTTAGGAGGAAGTATGGCAGGCGGTGCAGAGATTAAGGTTAGGAAAGGCGCCTGGGGTGGATGGCTTACCGGGAGCTTTTTATGTGTTTCATTGGGACGTGTTAAAGGATTTTTTAGTGCGGATCTTTAATCAAATGAAGGATAGGGGATATATGGAGGAAGAGCAAAGGACAGGGGTGGTAGTGATGATCCCGAAGGTAAAGGAAGGTGATAGGGTGAAGGGCTATAGAGCTATAATGTTGTTATGCTCATATTATAAGATCTTTGCAAAAATACTGGCTAATCGAATGAAGAGAGTGTTGGAGAAGGTGTTAGATGATGGACAACATGGAGTGACGGGGCGCAGCATAAGGGCAGGGCATAGGTGGATTAGGGAGTTTGTAGATAACAAGAGGGAAGGAGGGGTTCTGGGTTTAGACTGGGAGACTGCATACAATAGCATAGATAGGAAATTTTTGTTTGGGGTTTTGATGGGGTTGGGGTTTTGGGAAGAAATCATGGGGTGGGTTAGGACTTTATATGATTGGGCATTGGCAAGGGTCCAGATAAATGGGAAGTTAGGGGTTCAGATGAGTTATGAATGGGGTTTGTGGCAGGGTTGTCCTCTGTCACAAATCCTGTTTGGGTGTATGCAGGACCCTTTCTATAGATTGGTTAGGGAAGGGGTTTGCGATGGGGAGGTGGGAAGGGGTTGTGAGTCAGGCATAGTAGGATATGTCGATGATACGACTGTCCTGGTGGGTAGTAGTAAAGGCTTATTACATGTGAATAGGATTGTGGGTATTTTTGGGGAGGCAACAGGTATGAGGGTAAATAGGGGTAAGTCAAGTTTGTTGGAGGTAGGTGCATGGGTGGGTAAGATGTTGGAAAGTAGGGGCGGTTGGAAGTGCGTCGATAGGATTAAAATTTGTGGGGTAATATTCAGTCATGATAGGGAATTGACAAGAGAATTGAATTCGTGGTGGTGGTGGTGGACAGAGCTATAGATAGGTTTTGAGGCATTAGGTCTACAGAGGTAACACTGTTGCAATGGGCAGTGGTGGTAAATGTTTTAGTATATAGCAAACTATGGTTTGTTGCTGCCGTATATCCTCTCCGGGAGTGTGATGTTGAGAGGTTGCTTGGGAGGGTTTTTCGTTATATTTGGAGTCATGGGAGGCATTTGTTAGGTAGGGAGGTGGTGACTACTGGGGTGGGAGTTGGTGGGTTGGGGTTGATATCATTACGTAATAGACTACAAAGTATTTTTGTTAAGCAAGAATATGTGGTAGGGGGGTAAGGGGGGAAGGAGGGTGAATGGGGTCATGCAGGAGGTACGTAGGTGGTGATGGGGTAGGGATCTGTTGAGATGTGAGGCTATGTTGAGGTTCCTCCTTGTTGTTCAGGAGTCTGGGAGGGTTAAGGTAGGTGTTTTGGATAGAGTGGGGGAGGGGAGGTGTGGTGCAGGGTGAAGGTACTTATAAAATGTATAATTGGAAGTTAACGTGGCGTTGGATGAAGAAGTTGTGAATACCACCAAGAGTGAGTGAAACAGGGTATAGGTTTTTATTGGGTATTTTGGCGACACGTGCACAGTTGTATAGGATAGGCATCATCAGGGATGGGTTGTGTGGATCATGTGGAGTCCTGGAAACGGCGTATCATACTCTGTATTTCTGTGATACGTTGGTGGGGGTCAGGGAGTGGTTTAGTGGGGTATTAAGGAGGGTGGGGGTGAGGGTTTGATGACCCTGTGGACATTGTGTTTGGATGTGGGGGCTTTTCCGGAGGACGTCAGTAGGGCGGTAGTTTACTTGGAGGTCGAGTACATACATATTTTGTGGGTAATGCGGGAGGCTCCTGGAGCACAGCATATCCGGGCGTTGGCAGCAGGTATTTTTAGGTCTAAGTGTAGAAATCAGGTGATATATGCAGGAACATGTGTAAGGCTTTCTCTCAGGGTTATATGGATTTGACTATAGATATTCTGTTGGGGGGTGAGGGGGAGGACCTCAGTTAAGGGCTGGTTGAAAAGGAGGGGAGGGGTCAGGGGTTACTGGACAGGGAGGAAGCGGAGGGTGACATGGCTAGGGTTTATGTGCTTTCTCTCCGGTGTCACCTGATAGGGCGTCAACACATTTCGTCAGCCAGACAGTGGCGGGAGGACAGGTGGACATACATTGTAATGTATGGTGATGATGAACTTTTGCAATCAGATGTCTAAACATGTCTTGGACTTATGAGACTTAGATCAATCATTATGTTGCACTTTTGTTGGTAGCAAGTACTTAATTGCTTAGTGGTTATTGGTTGAAGTATTAGGGAAGACAGGTGTTTCTTGTGAGGTTGGGTGTTTTGTACTCAAGTGAGTGTTCTTGTGTTATTTTGGCTTCAGCATGAATGGGGTGAATGTGCGTGTTTCAGTCCACTGGACAACAGGTTACAGATGTTCAGCCAGGGGTATTTTATATGTGGTGTGGATAGTGGATGGTATGACTGAGGGTAGCGAACCATGCATGTGGTTATTTAACCTATGGCTCTTAATGCACTGCGGTTTGTGGTACAGTGCCTCAATATTGGGAAAGGTGTGGTGTTTCACACCGGTTTATACACACACGAAAATTTCTTTCATTGTCGGGCGAGTTTGCAATTTTCTGTGATCTCCGCTGTTGTTGTTTTGAAATACGTAAGTGCCTATAGTTGTTTGGGGTTAAGCATAGAGTTTTCTCAACTTGTATGGTTTCACTTATATATAGTTATATACTTGTATTTTGTTAGCAAGTATGAGGCACTGACTTGGTATGTCATAGATGATTAATATATACAAAAGAAAAAAAATATATTACCATGTTTAAAATGTAGATTGTATACGGTGTAGTTTACCGCATCACGGCACTTACATACCCCATACCTCCACGCACACGAATCACATGAAATCTTTCGTTTTGAATCTCTTGCAACCTATCTTTGATGTTCCTCATTTCTACCATATGTCTATCAGTTCTCCCGTAACAGCAATCAGCCAGTTGCCCTTCCAAATACTTTTGTAACCCATACTGCCACTGTGCTTCCTCCCTACCTCTCACTTTATAATATTTCTGAATACTAGCTGGTTTCGCAACATGCACCCACCATGTAACTATGTCCTCTTCTAACATACCTTTTTCCCCTAAGTGCTTCCACCATTCCCCAAACATTTGCACTTCCTCCTCCCCTGCCATTAACTTCACATTTAATTTCCAGTTCCCCACACACCACTTTACCAGTCCCATCCATTCCAATTCAACCAACACACCCCTGTGATCTGAAAATCCTACATCCACACACTGAACTATTCCAACATTTATCGCCCTAGAAACATATATTCTATCTAAATGCGCCGCATATCCTCTTCTTACAAAAGTAAAGTCAACCAAACAACCTACCCCTACCACATCAACAACACCCACACTCCCCAACACATCTCTTAAAACACGCAATACACAACCCCTTCCCCTCGGTTCCACATCCTTCTTTCTGATGATACTATTCCAGTCACCACCCATAACTACTACCTCAGGCAACCCTCGCAATAAAAAAATGAATTGATTCCTTACAAACTCCTCCTTCACGCTCCTATTACTAGAAGCCGGTAAATAAACCCCAATGAAGGAGGCTTGCACCCCCCCATTCCCCATCCACCCTAACTACCCTCCCCTCCCGTCCCTCCTCCCACTTCATCAAATGAAACGGGCTGTTCTCCTTCACTATTACCTCCACTCCTCCCTTGAAAGACCCCGAGCTTCCCGCATACACACAATAACCTGGAACAATCAATTCTCTACCGTATCTAAAATTATGCTCTTGTAAAAAAGCAACATCCTCAGCATACCTTTTCAGACTCACCTGTATCCACTTCCGTTTAACCTCTGCCATAGCACCATTTACATTTAGCGTGAGACACCTGAAAATATTAGAGGTGGTTTTCCTTTGGATCTCCAAGATCTCTTCCCCTCTAATCTCAAAACACCCTGTCCAGTACTATTACCCTTATCCATATTCTGTACATCTTGAACCCCACTATACCTTTGTGTACTTTTCATTGGCCTTTGCGTAACGTCTACTGACGCTTTTTGCAATTCCTCTGTGCAGGGGTAAGGACATCGTCCTCCAACCATTGCCATGGTTCTCTTTCTAGAATTGGTATTAACCTCCACATCTGACTCTCTATCATCATTGTGTACTATCACCTGTACTTCCTGCACTTCAAAACCCTCATCCTCAGGACTATTTTCCCCCATTCCTTCCACCACACACAAAATCTCCTCTGCCCTTTCTACAGAGCACTCCACTGTCTGACTGTGTGAACTGTCCAACAATCCACACACCAACTCCGGTATCTCTGCTGCTATACCCAAATCCAGGTCAGCATCCTCATCAATTGTTCCCATAGTGTCTTGAGTGTCCACAGGTAGCGTTAGACACGCTTCCACCGACTCCTTCACAATATCACTCCACCTTGCCGATTCGACCATGCCCTCTCCTTCCTGAGTCCATATTCCATCAAATCCATCCTCCTTCTTATGCACCACGTCCTGATGCCGGCCTTGTCTCCTATCACATGCTGCTGCCATATGCTCGAATGAGTCACATATGCAACAGGTCCTCCGTTGTCCAGCGTATGTGACATATACTTGTGTTCTGAACTCATGCAACACAATATACGAAGGTATTGCCCTTCTCAACGTCATTTTGAGGTTGTAAGACCCCTCTGGCACGCCCTCATATAGTCCATCATGCCATCGGCCCATAACCGCAGCATGAATTACACCATATTGCTTGAATGCTTCCCTCACATCAAGTTCCTGGGCCTCAAATGGTAAGTTCCAAACTTTTATCCAAGTATATATTGTTTTGACACATCTTTTAATTTTACCTCCACCGAAGCGTTGATTTGTAGACTTTTATCTTCACACTTATCAACTAGTGCTTCGTATACCTGGGCTGTTGTCAGTTTTACAAATATCCTTGTACTTCCATTCAGTGCTACACCATAGATATCTTCGTTGGCTATTCCATATTTGTCTCTAATAATAGCTAGTAGCAGGACAGTTGCGTTGGTCGGATAAATAGCTCCTCGTACCAGTTCCACACAGACTGTGTTTACTCTCCTCCGAAACTGCACCGCCATCTTGCTATGAAAGAGTTGAACTAACACAGCACTATAAGAGGGCAGACCCAAGCACCTGCCACAGCCAAGGCTGAGCAGCAAATCCATAATTAATAATTGCACAATTTGCAACCAAAAATATCAAGACTCCAGTCACAATAAGAGCTGCTTACAGATTACCACGTACCAGCATGGCCAAATTATCTGGAGAATACCTGGAGGGTGTTTTGGGGGGGTCAACGCCCCCGTGGCCCAGTACTTGATAAGGCCTCATGATGGATCAGGGCCTGATCAACCAGGCTGTTACTGTTGGTCGCTCGTAAGCTGACGTACATATACTAAAAGGTTAATTGCGTCATTTTTGGTAGCGGGAATGAATAAGACTTCGGAGGCTTCTTACTTTATTGGCAATAACGTGAGGGTACACAGGCAGTGTGTTTGTGCCCATGGCCCAGGAGGGCCATGCCCATGCGAGGGAGAGAGGAGTAGGCCTTGTTGACTGAGTGATGCCTGGACGCCAAGTGAGAGGCAGGCGTGGGCAGGTTGAAGTGGGTATAAGCTTGGCAGTACGAGCATGGCACGAAATTTGAACTCAGCTAGCAGACAGCATAGGCTATCTATGTAGACAGTACAGGCTGTCTACATACGAGCCACAGCCCAGCTGGTCAGGTACTGACTTTATATGCCTGTCCAGCTCCTTGAAGACAGCCAGAAGTCTATTGGTAATTCCCCTTATGTATACTTGGAGGCAGTTGTATAGTCTTTGCCCTGACACTTATTGTGTTGTCTCTTAGCGTAATCGTGGCGCCCCTGCTTTTCACTGGAGAGGGAAATGTTGCAACTCCTGCCATGTCTTTTGCTTTCGTAGGGAGTGATTTTCGTGTGCAGATTTAGGACTAGTCCCTCTAGAATTTTCCAAGTGTATATTATCATGTATCTTTCTCACCTGCATTTCAGGGAGTACAAATCAAGGGACTTCAACTGTTTCCAGTAATTTAGGTGTTTTATCGTACTTATATGTGCCATGAAATTTCTCTGTATATTTTCAAGGTCTGCAATTTCACCTGCCTTGAGAGGAGCCGTTAGAGTAAAGCAATATTCCAGCCTAGAGAAAACAAGCGATTTGAAGAGAATCATCATGGCTTGGCATCTCTAGTTTTGAAAGTTCTCGATGTCCAGCCTATCATTTTTCCTAGCAGATGTGGTAGATACAGTGTTGTGATCTTTGAACGTGAGATTCTTTGACATTATCACTCCCAGGTCCTTCATATTAGTTTTTCACTATTGTGTGGTTGAAATTTGTTTTATTCTCCGATCCAGTTTTGATTTTCTCGAGTTTTCTATAGCGGAGTAATTTAAATTTGCCTTTATTGACCTTCATATTGTTTTCTGATGAATATAGCACATGTGCAACGCTTGAGAATCTTTACAGCCGAAGAAGCTTGCAATGTAGGTTTAATTTTTCAATGATACCCAAGTGTTGCACATTTGTCTTATTCGTCAACCTGTCAGCACTGTATACCATCAGTAATATCATAGGTGATTTTGTTGATAATTTCCTAGTTCTCTGGGTTATTGAGAGTACTGAGATTCATCTTAAGTGTTATTAGTGAACTTCCTGACCTTTAGCCTGAGTCCACACTGTGAGAAGTGGACTGTGACCTCATGGGTATTATCAGCGCAAGTGCCGAGTCAACTATTATGATTTAATGGTATTCGGATACTGCGACAACCCATCCACTACCACCATCATAATTATCCAACCTGACTGGGTGTTGTCAGTCACTAGTCTATGGTCTTACATTGTTACCAGCCTCGTAATAGCAGTCAGTATCTCATTGTTGCTAAGACATTCAGATGGGTGACTGTTCACGAGCCTTAAACATTGATTATCTGACTGTGTATTGTTTGTTGTTCTTGGTGGGTCTTAATTTTCTATTCGTGCTTCAAAATTTGTCACCTTTGTCTTATATGTTTTAAAGAAATTGCAAAGAATTACAGACCGACAGCACTAACGTCCCACATCATAAAAATCTTTGAAAGGGTTCTGGGAAGTAAGATCGCCACCCACTTAGATACTCATCAGTTGCACAACCCAGGGCAGCATGAGTGTAGAGCAGGTCACTCCTGCCTGTCCCAACTACTGGACCACTATGACAAGGTCTTAGATGCTCTGGAGGACAAGCAAAATGTAGATGTAGTATACACAGACTATGCGAAAGCCTTCTACAAGTGCGATCATGGTGTAATAGCGCACAAAATGCGTGATAAAGGAATAAATGAAGTTGATAGACGGATTTATAACTTCCTAACAAATAGAACACAAAGGGTAATAGTAAACAAAGTAAAGTCAGAGGTGGCTATAATGAAAAGCTCTGTTCCACAATGTTCAGTACTCGCTCATATACTGTTACTCATCCTCATATTTGACATTTACAGAGATGTAAGCCACAACACCGTGTCCTCTTTTGCAGATGACACCCGAATTTGCATGACAGTGTCCTCCATTGAAGACACTGCAAGTCTTCAGGCGGACATCAACCAAATCTTGAAATGGGCCGCAGAAAACAATATGAAGTTCCAAGAAGACAAATTTCAATTACTCTCATTTTCAAAAATCATAACAATATATCTACCACATCTGTTAAGAAAACGATAGGATGAATAATGAGAACCTTCAAAACTAGAGATGCCAAGCCCATGACGATTCTCTTCAAATCACTTGTTCTCTCTAGGTTGGAATATTGTTGTACATGAACGGCCCCTTTCAAGGCAGGCGAAATTGCAGATCTTAAGAATATACAGAGAACTTTCACGGCATGTATAAGTACAATAAAGCACTTAAATTACTAGGAACTGTTGAAGTCCCTTGATTTGTACTCCCTACAATGCAGGCAAGATACATGATAATACATACTTGGAAAATCCTAGAAGGACTAGTCCTAAATCTGCACATGAAAACCACTCCCTACAAAAGCAAAAGACTCAGCAGGAGATGCAACATCATCCCCAGTGAAAAGCAGAGGTGCCACAAGTATGGTAAGAGAAAACACAATAAGTGTCAGGGGCCTAAAAATGTTCAACTGCCTCCCAGCATACATAAGGGGGATTACCAATAGACCCCTGGCTGTCTTCAAGAAGGCGCTGAACAGGCACCGAAAGTCAGTACCTGACCAGCTTGGCTGTGACTCATACATTGGTTTATGTGCAGCCAACAGTAACGGCTTGGTTAATCAGGCCCTGATCCACCACGAGGCCTGGTCACGGACGCTACGACGGCGTTGACCCTCGAAACCCCCTCCAGGTATACTTCAGGTAATCGATAAACCCACAAGGGTCATACAGCACTTCTTTATAATTAGATTCTTTTAAATAGTCAACAATCTAACCTGACCAACCGTAACCTAGCCTAGCTTAACTTAACCCAACCTAACTTAACATAACCTAAGCTAGCTTAACCTAACTTTACTTAACCTAGCTTAACCTAACCTAACCTGACCAACATTAACCACCATCGCCAGATATTTAAATAGTATTTCCAGTGGGGTAATAATACTTCAGAGGCGAGCCTTAGATTTATTGGGTAATGTTAAGGCAGTGTGTTGTAATGCTAGCCTTGCCAGGACCACAGCCTGATGGGAGATAGTTGAGAGTGTGTCCACCTGGTAGGCTGTCTGCCACAATAGTGAGAAGGATGCAGCATGTTGTGGAGGGAACTTTAAGTAGGCCTATGCCCACGAGATGTTAGCACCAGGCCTAGTGGCATAGCACGAAATATAAAACACGTAGTAGTACCGCTCGGCCATGCTACCCACAGTTGTCCTGACCGTGACAAATAACTGAACAAAGCTCTTTCGTATGAACAGGGCGCTAGTGTGGGCTCTAGCATGAATTGCCAAATATGTGTACATCAGACATTAAAACTTCTTAACAGGAGGGAAGAAGAAAAATGGGGTGTACTAAAAAAAATGGTGTTGACAACATTGTGAATCACGGCATGGCGTCACTGCACGCGGGAACTCTTGCAGGAGGATATATGCCATACTGGGACTGGCCCACAGATGGTGCATGTCAGGAGACATCACTGTGGCTGAGTTGCATAACTGAGTACAATCTCAACTGAAAGAGTGAGGCAAAGTAGTTGTAGCAGAGTAATCATTGCAAGGTTCACTCAACCTGGGACATGACTTGGTGGTGCCGGCGAGTGAGACATCATGCGAATATGGCATACTGTACTTAGTGAAACACTGGAAATAGCTTTCCATTTGATGTCTCTGCTGTCCCTCGTCAGCTACCCCTTTTCCTTGCATTTGAACTCAGCCGTTCGCCTCTATCAACATGCAGTGTAGAGGCGAATTTTGCTGATCCGCTGTTACTCGAGCCTCTGAGCTCCGCACAGCTCGTCGCCTTTGCCAACCTGAGGAATGAGGATGACTCCAACCCTGCGTGAGTTGGTGACCCAGACGAATCCGACAGTGCCGCTTGTACAAATAGTACTATTTCTCTAACTGATGAAGATGTATCTTTATTCTTCTATGCACTGAGTGTTTCTGGGATGAATTCTGCATAGTTGGAACAAAACAAGGGTGGTTAAGATCAATTTAACGATCATTGCAGTACCTGGTAACTCTTTTGGCTACCAGAGAAGGCTTTTTAAGTGTGACATTCCAGAGGTTCATCTATAAACATAGTAAGTTTGTGCTGATTTGTTTGTGCACAGACTGAAAAATTCGTGTCATTCCAAGACACGTGTGCTAGACGTGTTAAGTGCTGCAGGTTTGGAGTAATTAACGAGTATTGCAGTGTTTGGTAACTCGAGAAGTCTGGCCCGGTGAATGACCTTGAGAGTGGCACTATCTAACCTGCTTGAGACTTTCACCCATATTGACTATGTGACGAGAGGTGAATGTACGTCCTTTACCCCAGTATTCTCCTGTATCCTCAACTCATCACCTTTACCCATAGCATGGAGTAGAGGCAGATTGCGCGACCCGCATGCCACTTACACCCATATTGCCTATGTCTAGTAAGGTGGATGTCCCTTCCTCGACCCTCCTATTCACCGGTAACCTTTAACCCATCGCCATTACCGTCTTATGGAATAAGGGTGGGTTTCGCTGATCCAGGCTAAACAGCTCTAATCTTCCCACCCCAAGCAGCGTGAAACTGCTGTGACAGCTATGAGTATAGCTGATGGTGTTGACAATGTAGATGATGGTTAGTTTAATATCTTTATTATGCACAGCATTCCCATCCTGTGGGTGGTAGTCAAAAGATTACAGAGGTACATAATGGGACCAGGGACTGGGTCCCAAAGTTTTGATAGCTGAGCAAGTTACAAAGGTAATGAATCATGTAAGTAAATTTACTTACTTATGTTTATACATGGTTACAATCATGAACAAATTATAAAGTAATGAGCAATTCACTAGTCCACACCCGGTCACAACTGTAATGAGTTCTTAGTGCAAATATTAATTGTTGGGTCACACACACACACACACACACATATACAGTCCACCAAGCAGGGCCGAGGAATGAAGGGGAAGAGCAGCTGGGAGTGGGTGTAGTGGGGAGGGGGTGAAGGTGGAGAGGGGGATAGGCCACACACAGTGGCACGACCAGGCCACCAAGAGCTACAGGAAAACACTGGGGAGACACAGAGGGAAAGACAATGGGAGGCAGAGAGGTAGAAGTCAATGTTCATCCACGGGCTCCAGGAGAGCGAGTTAACACACACTGAAAGACGGCAGGAGGAAAGACAGGAGATTGAAAACATCATCAGAGAAATAGGCGAAGAGGACATGTCTGAGATAGTACGTGAAGGGAAGAAAATGGCCGGTCAAGCTGATTTTCAAGGCAGAAACAGTGCAAAACAGGATCCTGCAAGAGAAACCAAGGCTGAGGGAATTGTCAGCATACAAGAGGGTGTTCCTAGACCGGGACAGAACAAAAACAGAACGACAGCAGCTGAGGGAGTGGAGGCAAAAGCGAAAGGAGCTAGGAAGAGACAGACAGAATCAGCAGAGGTCAACCAGAGCAGGGAAGAGCAACAAGAACAAGCAAACATAGACCCATCCCCAGAACCCCAAAACCAAACACACTATCCCAACACAGACCACAATCCACACTTACAGCCCCCACCCCACACTACACTGTAGAATCCCGCAGCACACCGCCAGGTCCCCCACCCTCACAGACCCCCAAAACACAGTGCAGGAGAGGAAACTGAAGGTGTGGTACACCAACGCTGATGGAATAACTAATAAGTGGGAGGAGTGGCATGAAAGAGTCAAAGAGGCATCACCGGACATCATAGCCCTCACTGAAACAAGCTCACAGGGATGATAGCAGATGCTATCTTTCCATCGGGATATCAGATCCTGAGGAAAGACAGAGGGGGTGGAGGAGTGGCACTGCTGATCAAAAACCAATGGGATTTTGATGAGCTGGAGAGAGGAGACAGAGGAGAAGCAAGAGATTATATAATAGGAACACTGCAGTCTGGAGGTCCCAAGGTGGTAATTGCAGTGATGTATAACCTGCCACAGAACAGCAGGAGGCCAAGGCAAGAGTATGATGAGAGTAATAGAGCGATGGTTGACACACTGGCAGAAGTTGCTGGAAGGGTGCATGCGAGCAGGGCAAAGCTACTGATCATGGGTGACTTCAACCACAAGGAAATAGATTGGAAGAACTTAGAGCCACATGGGGGCCAAGAAACGTGGAGGGATAAGATGATGGAGGTAGTACTGGAAAATCTCATGTACCAACACTTAAGGGACACTACCAGAGAGAGTGGAGAGGATGATCCAGCGAGACTGGACCTAGTATTCACCCTGAGTAGCGCAGATATTGAGGACATCACATATGAAAGACCTCTTGGGGCCAGTGATCATGTGGTTTTAAGCTTCGAATACATAGTAGAGCTACAAGTGGAGGGAGAAGCAGGAAGGGCCGGACGAACAAAGCCAAACTACA
>WNWK01014105.1:0-52693 GCA_009830355.1 Cherax destructor
TATATGTGAATGACATGAGGGACGGGATAGACTCAGAAGTGTTTTCTTTTCGCAGATGATGTGAAATTAATGGGAGAATCACATCGGATGAAGACCAAGCAGGACTTCAAAGAGACCTAGACAAGCTTGACATCTGGTCTAGCAACTGGCTCCTGAATTTAACCCCCACCAAATGCAAAGTCATGAAGATCGGAAAGGGCAAACAAGACCGCTGACAGAGTACAGGTTAGGTGGAAAAGGCTACAATCCTCATCAAAGGAGAAAGACCTTGGGGTGAGTATAACACCAAGCACGTCTCCGGAAACACACATCAACCAGATAACCGGGGCAGCATATGGGCGACTGGCAAACCTAAGATTAGCGTTCCGTTACCTTAACAAGGAATCGTTCAAGACACTGACACCGTGTACGTCAGGCCCATACTAGAGTATGCAAACAGTCGGGACAAGGTATGATAAACTATGGAGCAAGGAGAGCGAGACCAGTAGCGGACAGTGCAGAGGCCGCCGAGCTGAGTCTACCCCGCAACCACAATTAGTGAGCAATTAGGTGAGTACACACTACACACACACCCCACCTACACACACACACTACACACACACCACACACACACACTACACACACACACCACACACACACACAAACACAAACACACACTACACACACACTACACAAATACACACACAAACTACACACACACACTACACACACACCCACACACACACACACTAGACACACACACTACACACCCCTGACCGGGCTGCAAGCCTGGTCAAGAAACTGGCTCCTGGAGTTCAACTCCACCAAGTGCAAAGTCATGAAGATGGGGAAGGGCAAAGAAGACCGCAGACGGAGTACAGCCTAGGGGGCCAGAGACGCAAACCTCAATCAAGGAAAAAGATATTGGGGTGAGTATAACACCGGAACATCTCCTGAGGCGCACATCAACCAAATAACTGCGGCAGCATAGGGCGCCTGCAAACCTAAGAACAGCTTTCCCGACATCTTAATAAAGAATCGTTCAGGATCCTGTACACTGTGTACGTTGGGCCCATACTGGAGATGCAGCATCGTTTGAACCCACACCTAGCCACATGTGAAGAAGCTCGAGAAAGTGTAAAGGTTTGCAACAAGACTAGTCCCGGGCTAAGGGGATGTCCTACGAGGGGAGGTTAAGGGAAATCGACCTGACGACACTGGAGGACAGGAGAGATAGGGGGGACATAACAACATATAAGATACTGAGAGGAATTGACAAAGTGGACAGAGACAGAATGTTCCAGAGATGGGACACAACAACAAGGGGACACAGTTAGAAGTTGAAGACTCAGATGAATCACAGAGATGTTAGGAAGTATTTATTCAGTCACAGAATTGTCGGGAAGTTTAATAGTTTAGGAAGCGATGTAGTGGAGGCAGGCTCTATACATAGCTTTAAGCAGAGGTATGATAAAGCTCATGGCGCAGGGAGAGTGACCCAGTAGCGGCCAGTGAAGAGGCGGGGCCAGGAGCTTGACTCGACCCCGCAAGCACAACTAGTGAGTTCAACACACACTACACACACACTACACACACACACACACACACACACACACACACACACACACACACACTACACACACACACTACACACACACTACACACACACACATACACACTACACACATACATACACACTAACACACACACACACTACAACACACACACTACAACACACACACACACACATACACACACTACACACACACACACTACACACACACACACTACACACACACACACACTACACACACACACTACACACACACACCCACACTACACACACTACACACACACACACACTACACACACACACTACACACACACACCACACACACACTACACACACACCACACACACACACTACACACACTACACACACACACTACACACACACTACACACACACTACACACAAACTACACACACACACACACATACACACTACACACAAATTACACACACTCACTACACACAAACTACACACACACACTACACACAAACTACACACACACACTACACACAAACTACACACACACTACGCACACACACTACGCACACACACTACGCACACACACTACACACACATTACACACTACACACACACACTACACACATACACTACGCACGCACACACTACACACAAACTACACACAAACTACACACTACACACACACTACACACACTCACTACACACACACTACACACACTCACTACACACAAACTACACACACACACTACACACAAACTACACACACTACACACAAACTACACACACAAACTACACACACTACACACACACACTACACACACACACACACACACACACTACACACACTACACACTACACACACTACACACACACACACACACACACACACACACACACACTACACACACACACTACACACACACACACTACACACACTAGTAACTCACACTTTTAGCTTCTTTTGTTGTGGTCTTGGGGGGGTCATCTCGCTGGCCAGTGGTCGTTTAACAGGGGTACTCTTCATCCTAGTTTCAACTACGTGAATTTTAATATATTCATTCAATACACTCTCCATGATATCATCGCAGGAAGTATCTATATCATTCTTGAATTCAGTGAGCATTGAGTTGACCATATTGATTGCTGTAATATCCGGGAAGTATTTCATTCTAATGCGGAACCAGTGGGCGATGTCAAAGGGGTGGGTGAGGCCGGAGCGTGGTAGGCACAGGTACCGCCGAATGATCGAGCGTGGTAGGCACAGGTACCGCCGAATGATCGAGCGTGGTAGGCACAGGTACCGCCGTCTTGTTCTACGGCACCAATGATTACAAGTCTTGTGAAGGAGCCGCGGTTCATTTTGAAATAATTTTTCATCATTTTTTTGCCGATCTTCTAATAATCGCCACCGTTACAGTAGACTAAGGTGCCATCCAGGCAGACATCACAGACACGGAGTGGAGTCCTTGTGTCTGCATCAGTACAATGCGACCTTGACCTCTGGGTACAGGAGGCTGCAGAAATAATTCATCGGTGAAACAGACTTCACAAACTTTACCGAACGCACGAGGCGTGTCACTAACGATGGTTATGATATCAAATCCCCGCAATGCTGTGGTGGCCTCCATGAGAGGGTGGTAAACACCAAGTTCTTCCACGTCCATTCTCTCCCCTTCACTTATCTATTTGATAAAGCTGATACTCTAGCGGGGCTCGAACTCCGACGCTGGAGTCTTGCAACTCCAGAGGGACACACTGACCACTGGACCAGCGAGGAACAACTAAATATATTCAACTAAATATATTTATACACCATAAGAATGTTCCCATAGGCACCATATAGTGATAGTTATACTGTATGGTGTCATATAGTGAGTGTGGTCTGCTATAATAGTGACGGTAGTGCTGTGTTATAGTGAACATAGTGCTGTGTTATAGTGAACATTGTGCTGTGTTAAATAGTGACGATAGTGCTGTGTTATAGTGAACATAGTGCTGTGTTATAGTGAACATTGTGCTGTGTTAAATAGTGACGATAGTGCTGTGTTATAGTGAACATAGTGCTGTGTCATAGTGAACATTGTGCTGTGTTAAATAGTGACGATAATGCTGTGTTATAGTGAACATAGTGCTGTTGTGGTGGCCCTGAATAACCCAGCTACAACAACCACATTCAAAGCTCACTTGTGTTGTTTGATATCTTTATTATGCACCCCATACCCATGGTGTGGGCGGTAGTCAAAAGATTACTGAGGTACATAATGGGTCCAGTGACTGGGCCCCAAAGTTTTGATAGCTGAGCAAGTTACAAAGGTAATGAACTCACAAGTTACAAAGGTAATGAACTCACAAGTTACAAAAGTAATGAACTCACAAGTTGCAAAGGTAATGAACTCACAAGTTGCAAAGGTAATGAACTCACAAGTTACAAAGGTAATGAACTCACAAGTTACAAAGGTAATGAACTCACAAGTTACAAAGGTAATGAATCATGTAAGTAAATTTACTTACGTTTATACATGGTTACAATCATGAACAAATTATAAAGTATTGACAATTCACTAGTCTACACCCGGTCACAACTGTAATGAGTTCTTGGTGCAAATATTAATTGTTAGGTCAAACACACACACACACACATGCACACACATATGCATACACTCATACACACACTAGTGTCTAGGCCTAGTGTCTAATCGACATGTGCCTAGGACAAAATGGTAACTAACACACATATACACACACATACACGCAGGGGTAACAGGGAAGGCACTACAATGGATCAGGGAATACCTGTCAGGAAGACAGCAGCGAGTCATGGTACGTGACGAAGTATCAGAGTGGGCGCCGGTGACGAGTGGGGTTCCACAGGGGTCAGTCCTAGGACCAGTGCTGTTTCTGGTATTTGTGAACGACATGACGGAAGGAATAGACTCCGAAGTGTCCCTGTTTGCAGATGATGTGAAGTTGATGAGAAGAATCCAATCGGACGAGGACCAGGCAGAACTACAAAAGGATCTGGACAGGCTGCAAGCCTGGTCCAGCAATTGGCTCCTGGAGTTCAACCCCACCAAGTGCAAAGTCATGAAGATTGGGGAAGGGCAAAGAAGACCGCCGCAGACGGAGTACAGTCTAGGGGGCCAGAGACTACAAACCTCACTCAAGGAAAAAATCTTGGGGTGAGTGTAACACCAGGTACATCTCCTGAGGCGCACATCAACCAAATAACTGCTGCAGCATACGGGCGCCTAGCAAACCTAAGAACGGCATTCCGACATTTTAACAAAGAATCGTTCAGGACCCTGTACATTGTGTACGTTAGGCCCATACTGGAGTATGCAACACCAGTTTGGAACCCACACCTAGCCAAGCACGTAAAGAAGCTAGAGAAAATGCAAAGGTTTGCAACAAGACTAGCCCCGGAGCTAAGGGGTATGTCCTACGAGGAGAGGTTAAGGGAAATCGACCTGACGACACTGGAGGAGAGAAGAGATAGGGGGGACATGATAACGACATATAAGATACTGAGAGGAATTGACAAGGTGGACAAAGACAGAATGTTCCAGAGATGGGACAAAGCAACAACAAGGGGACACAGTTGGAAGTTGAAGACTCAGATGAATCACAGGTATGTTAGGAAGTATTTCTTCAGTCACAGAGTGGTCGGGAAGTGTAATAGTTTAGGAAGTGATGTAGTGGAGGCAGGCTCCATACATAGCTTTAAGAAGAGGTATGATAAACCTCATGGCGCAGGGAGAGTGACCCAGTAGCGGCCAGTGAAGAGGCGGGGTCAGGAGCTATGAATCGACACCTGCAGCAACAACTAGGTGATGTAATGAACACAATATTGGTAGTGGTGTTGGTGATGACAGTTATAGTGATGTGTGTAATGCTAGTGGAGGAGGGAATGTGAGTGGTAGTGCCACCTATCATACATTCACACATGAACAGCGTCTTGCTCTGTGTAAACAAAGACTGCCACGAGGCCTCACAACTGGACGTGCACTTAGAAAACTCATGGACCAGGGTAACTTTGCTGACATTGATGAGGTCTGCTATTTATATGAAATTTTTTTCATTATGCTGAGAAACTTAGCCAGATTCCAGGATTTCTATAATGGATCAGTCCTCGCATAAACTTAATATTTTTAGCTGGAATATTGCATCATTTAGAAAAAGACTTCCTGACCTTCATCATAAAGTAACCACCGGACCCATTGATATTGTGTGTCTACAAGAGTGCAGAGTCCCTGAAAAATCCCAGCCCCCTAAATTGCCATCATTTGTTGCATATAACCTCAAATCTACAAACTCTTGTGTTCTATATATTAAAAAATCACTTCCCCATCAACTTCTCACACATAAGAAAACAGAGGGACTGCAATACCATGGTGTTAGGATTTATATTGGGAACTCTACTCTCAACATATTTAATTTGTATGCTCCTGCTGATAAGTTCAATTACTTGGAGCTCCCAACTTGTGCTCAGTCTGAGCCTACTCTTATCATTGGAGATTATAATGCACGACACAAAAGCATTGGAAGCTCACAGTTTGGTAATTGTAATGGTAACCAACTGTTGTCACTGTTAAATAGTCATGATAATG
Source organism: Cherax destructor (assembly GCA_009830355.1). Taxonomy (NCBI): domain Eukaryota; kingdom Metazoa; phylum Arthropoda; class Malacostraca; order Decapoda; family Parastacidae; genus Cherax; species Cherax destructor. The sequence goes on from WNWK01014105.1 coordinate 6,138, forward strand.
TACAAATTGTAGGTGACATTGAACCCACACATATCTATGGAGGCAACCATTCTCGTAAAGACTGTAAGCATTCGCAAAAATATAAACAATGAGAAGCCTCGCCTATCTCGCCACAAACGTGACATACCTTGCCTTCCAACATGCGTCGATTATATAACACCACCGCAGATAGTAAGATGTTATGCAAATACCTATAAAACACTTCGCGCACCTGAGGGAGGATTCGTAAGCCGTCGAAACGTCGCCAAATATCTAACCACGCGTATAGCGGATAAAGGCAATGCACGGGAGGAACGACCGATTTTACTATTCCCGTATGAGGATGCTCACGCGTATCTTTTCCGGCTTTCGCGCATAAATTAGGCGACGAAGAATATCAATCCCGATTCGTCGTTCATTACCGCAGTATCATCTACAAACATATTCGTGCAGCGCTGTAAGGGACACACTCATTCGCCATTGCTGTCAGATAAGCATGTTTAATGAAAATCCCTATTGCATGTACACGTAAATCTACGTCCCGTTGCAACCAATTACAACTACTACCCCACACAAAACGATATACTCTGGTTAATAACCGTTGTAAATCAACTCGCAGTATTGGAAAGTTGCATGCAACATGCCACACTTTAGCATAGAGCAACATGTTCGTAACTATTACACGTTGATGTAATGTTAATCCGTTGGCCCTCAGAGCCGTCATACGACAGATGACATTATATACTACGACGAAGGAGTTATACTTTTGAGACTCCACCAGACTATATTTATATGTAATCCCACAGATCTTTAACTGGGTTACTCTATTCCAGACCCACCTCTGGGTCTCGCCTTCAGAATTAGAATTAGAACGCCCGTTTTATGCTGGTTACACGTCATGCCTGACGCCGCTCCGAACGCGCTAACCGTCTCCTGAACACGGCACATTTCACTAAATCCCTTTAGTATTACTGTCGTGTCGTCAACATATCCTATGATACTAACCGTCTCTTGGGTACTCAATCCGTCACGCGGTATTCTATTTATACTAACAATGGCTCTATCTTGCAGTAGATCGAAGAACAATTGAAGTTCCTAAACCTGTACTCCCTACAACGCAGGCGGGAGAGATACATTATTATATACACGTGGAAAATTCTCGAGGGCTTAGTACCAAACTTGCACACGAGAGTCACTCCCTACGAAAGAAAAAGATTCGGCAGGCGATGTAACATCCCCCCAATGAAAAGCAGGGGTGCCACTAGCACGTTGAGAGACAACACAATAAGTGTCAGGGGCCCAAGACTGTTCAACTGTCTCTCAGCATACATCAGGGGGATTACCAATAAACCCCTGGCTGTCTTCAAGCAGGCACTGGACAGGCACCTAAAGTCGGTACCAGACCAGCCAGGCTGTGGTTCGTACGTTGGACTGCGTGCGGCCAGCAGTAACAGCCTGGTTGATCAGGTTCTGGTCCAACATGAGGCCTGGTCACAGACTGGGCCGCAGGGGCGTTGACCCCTGGAACTCTCTCCAGGTAAACTCCAGGTACATCGGGCATCCTTGACGGATGCCTCGTCCGACTTCTATGCTTCGACCTAGACGGCCATTAAGTTGAACACGCATACATACTCCATCATATAAGGAACGCGCACAATTAACTATCTTTCGCCCAAAACCCTGCCATTTCATGAATGTCAATAATGTTTCACGTTCTACGGTATCATATGCTGCTTGCCAATTGACTGCTATAAGAACCCCTCCCTGTCCACGTTCCTGACATTCATGTATATGAGTAGCAAGAATACTCTGTTCATAATTCATCGACCTTCCCAGGATCCCACGCTGCCCTGAATGTATTATTTTATCGATTACCTTTTACACTATTTCCTAAGATCTTCGCGAAGATCTTATAGTCGCTACATAACAGAGTAATCGTTCGATAATCTGTAATGTATAAGCAAGTCTTCTTTTTCGGAACTAAAACAACGACCCCCTTTTTCTGTTGCAAACCTAACTCACTACGCTCTTTCATTTCATTGAAAAGTGTTACTAGAAAGTCCTTGAGTATATCCCAATATTCCAAATAAAACTCGCTGGGGGATTCCGTCTATCCCAGGAGATTTACCTACATTCGTTCTTTGTATGGCAGTCCAGATTTCGTTAGCTGTAATTAACCCATCTAACAATGCTCTATCATCATCATTTAAATTACACTGTATATGATTGCCAAATGACTCAACCGCTCGTCTACTGACACCTCTACTCAAAATGTGCTTGCGAAAATACACGTCGACATAAATTCCCATCCCCTCCGTACTTTTTAATATACTATCCGTACGATACCCTTCCATGCCTTCTGATGTTTGCATACTCATGACAGACGTCGCTCGCCTTCGGCTAAGGAAGGTTTCCCCACAGCGCTGCTTCGACTCCACTAGTAATTCTCGCTCCGCACTTCTTAGTGCCTCAATCTCTGTCACTGGATAAGACGCTCTAAGAAGATAACACACATCGAGTTGGCTTTGAATATATTAGATATAACCAGAACGCAAGTGATAATCTACTTTCATCTGTTCAATGAAGAATTCGCGGACTATACGTTTCCCATTGTCATCCCACCACTTAATTATATCATCGCTATCTTTACTGCTTATCCACGCGCTTTCCCACACCTGCCTAAATACTTGTCTCACTTCCGCCTTCTGTAATAAAGACACGTTCATTTTTCAAAACCTTGGAAAAACTTTGGCAACCCCTCCCATGACAAGTCGGCTACTGCACGATGGTCTGTACATCCATCATCGGTGTGATTGACACGCTTCACGGTCACTCCTCTCGACGTATATATTACCTGAATTAGAGACCTGTTACGTAACGTCGGTCTCATTGATGTTGGCAGCGATGTAGTAGGAGGCATGGCGCATACTTTCGTTTGGCGAGCGGCATACCTTCGCCAAACGAAAGTATGCGCCATGCCTCCTACTATATCGCCGCCAACATCAATGAGACCGACGTTACGTAACAGGTCTCCTAATTCAGGTAATAAGACTCCCCTTCCTTGCAGTTCAACATCCTTACGTCGAACTACGCAGTTCCAGTCGCCACCGACGACAGTAATGACTGGTAGCGAACGCAGATGGTAAAATAAGGAGTCACGGTAAAACCGTAATTTGATCCGCGAATCACTTTCCTCCGGCCCATATACGCCAATGACACACAGTTATAGTACCCCACTGCCCCTCTACGCGAATAACCCTACCGTCAATTCCTACTTCCCATCTCAATATATGGAACGGGCTTAACTCTCGAATACAAATCGCCACACCTTTCAAACTTGGGGAATTCGTCCCATACACACTATAACCATCCACCTGCAAGTTAGTAACCTCACGAAAATTGTGTTCTTGTATGAACACCAAATCAGCGCCACACCTGCGCAAAAACTTCAACAGCACGTCTTTTATAACTATCACACATTCCGTTAGCATTTAGTTACACACTTGAAGGCGGTTGTGAATGTCTCTTCATATACATTCGACACTACCGATACTTTCGTGTATAATATATTGCTTGTCTCTGCACTATGACATTGGCTAGGCGAGTCACCAATACCAGGATATAAATATGCACCAGATATGTCCTGTCCCGGTCTTTCAAACCATTGCTTCATGCCGGGCCTTTGTCCGGGTGTGACGATATCGTCACTCCCTGCTGACACGGCGTTTCTCTTCCCGACATACTTTCTACTACGAGACTCGTCGTGGGTGACGCCTCAGCATGAACGCTCACCGGCACCTCTATGACGGATACCGTTGTACCCACATCAATAATGTCTGGAGTCGGTGGCCAAACACTTAAATTTATGTCTGGAACACTACTCTCTGCACTCGTTGTAGGTGATGCCTCAAGGCCTATATCCTGTACATGAAAGGCCACGTTGTCACTGGCATTGTGAGCATCACCTCGGTTCGATTGCTGAGGATTTACTGGGCGTGTATACCCCGATGACATTGGTAACGTCATACATATTGAATCTTCTGATGCCGCTGAAAACGCTTCGTCACTCCATGTATCAGTGGACTTCCTCTTTTTCGTTTCACCGCCAATCTGTCCATCACCAGGTACCGACGACGGGTTTTCTTGACGGTGTGCTCCCGGTCGCCTTTGCTTCTCACACTGAGCAGCCACATGTCCTACTGACCTGCAGAGTCGAAACGTTCATCGTTGGCCATTATACGTGACGTACAACTGTGTCTTAAATGCTTCTAACATTACATACGAGGGTATCGGCGCTTTCGTAGGGTCCACTTGTCCACCGACCCATCGTTGTAGAGTAGATGTTCCCATATAGTAAAGTAAAGTAAATTTTATTTCATTGCAGATTACATAGGTATTGGTAGTTACAATGTAAACTGAGTGCAAGGAGAGCCACTGACATGCCATGGCATTAGGGGCAGCTTAATCTAGTAACTTAAAGACTATGTACTTAATATTAGAGAAATTTATTGAGTTTATTCTAGTTAAAAATTAATTTCAAATTACAATATGATGATATTATACTGTTAAAATTATTATATGATGATATTAGATTGTAACAGGTGTTTAGATTCTCGAATGGTAATATGAAATTGAGATTATCTTATGGAAAATAACATTGAGCATTTTTGACATTAACTTATATTATGAGTATTTAGTTTTGGGTGAGTAGGGGGTAACATAATAGTAACATATTATTAAAAATTGAAATTATCTTATAGGAAAGTAATAATGAGCATTTTTCAAAGTAGTTTATGGTATGATTATTTAGTTTTGGGTGAGTAGGTGGTTTTTGAGTTATCTTAAATTGATTTTCAGACAAGGTTATCTTAATATTTACTGGTAATGAATTCCAGATTCTGGGGCCCTTTATGTGCATAGAATTTTACATAGGTTGATATGAACTCGGGGTATATCAAAAAGTGATCTGTGTCTTGTGTTGTGGTCATGGGTCCTATTAAAGTTGGTGAGGAGAATTTTGAGCAGAGGGTTTATATTAGAGTGTAAAGTTTTATATATGTAGTAGGCACAAGAATAAGTATAAATGTTCTTTACGGTGAGTAGTTTTAGACTTTTGAATATTGGTGGAGTATGCTGTCTAGAGTGGGAATTTGTTATCATTCTGACTGCAGCCTTTTGTTGTGTTATGAGTGGTCTAAGGTAATTTAATGTTGTTGATCCCCATGCACAGATTCCATAGGTGAGATAAGGGTAGATAAGTGAATGATATAGTTCAAGGAGAGCTGATTGTGGCACATAATAGCGTATCTTTGATAATATGCCTACTGTCTTTGAGATTTTCTTGGAAATTTGTTGTATGTGTGTTTGGAATTTAAGGCTACTGTCAAGGCGGACTCCTAGGAATTTTCCTCTGGAGTCTTGTGATGGGTGAACCATTGAGCGTTATGTTAAGTGGAACATTTGTGGCTTTGCTTCGAACTGTATGAAGTAGGTCTTGTCAGTATTGAGAGTAAGCTTGTTAGTCGTCATCCATGTTGATATTTTCTGTAATTCGGCATTAACAGTGTTGGCCAGTATAACTGGATTTGGGTGAGAGAAGACATATGTTGTGTCATCTGCAAATAAAATGGGTTTGAGTAGTTGTGATGCATTCGGAAGGTCATTTATGTAAATGAGGAATAGGAGTGGCCCCAGGACACTTCCTTGAGGGACTCCGACTGTAATTTATTGTGTTTACCTGGAGTTTACCTGAAGAGAATTCCAGGGGTCAACGCCCCCGCGGCCCGGTCTGTGACCAGGCCTCATGTTGGACCAGAGCCTGATCAACCAGGCTGTTACTGCTGGCCGCACGCAGTCCAACGTACGAACCACAGCCCGGCTGATCAGGTACCGACTCGAGGTGCCTGTCCAGTGCCTGCTTGAAGACAGCCATGGGTTTGTTGGTAATCCCCCTGATGTATGCTGGGAGGCAGTTGAACAATCTTGGGCCCATGACACTTATTGTGTTGTCCCTCAACGTGCTAGTGGCACCTCTGCTCTTCATTGGGAGTATGTTACATCGCCTGCCGAGTCTTTTGCTTTCGTAGGGAGTGATTTTTGTGTGCAAGTTTGGTACTTATCCCTCGAGAATTTTCCATGTGTATATAATAATGTATCTCTCCCTCCAGCGTTCTAGAGAGTACAGGTTTAGGAACTTCAAGCGTTCCCAGTAGTTGAGGTGGTTTATCGCACTTATGCGTGCGGTGAAGGTTCTCTGCACATTTTCAAGGTCAGCAATTTCACCCGCCTTGAAAGGTGCAGTTAGTGTGCAGCAATATTCCAGCCTAGATAGAACAAGCGAACTGTAAAGTGTCAACATCGGCTTGGCATCCCTGGTTTTGAAGGTTCTCATTATCCATCCTGTCATTTTTCGAGCAGATGCAATTGCTACTTTGTTATGGTCCTTGAAGGTGAGATCCTCTGACATGATCACTCCCAGGTCTTTGACATTAGTTTTTCGCTCTATTGTGTGGGTGGAATTAGTTTTGTACTCCGATGAGATTTTAATTTCTTCACGTTTTCCGTATCTGAGTAATTGAAATTTCTCATCATTGAACTTCATATTGTTTTCTGCAGCCCATTTAAAGATTTGGTTTATGTCTGCTTGGAGTCTTGCAGTGTCTTCAACGGTGGACACTGTCATACAGATTCGGGTGTCATCTGCAAAGGAAGACAAAGCACTGTGGCTTATATCCCTGTCAATGTCTGATATGAGAATGAGGAATAGGATGGGAGCAAGTACTGTGCCTTGTGGGTAGTTTAATATCTTTATTATGCACCCCATACCCATCCTGTGGGCGGTAGTCAAAAGATTACAGAGGTACATAATTGGTTCATTGACTGGACTGGCTTGTGGAACAGAGCTTTTCACAGTAGCTGCCTCAGACTTTACTCTGTTGACTACTACTCTTTGTGTTCTACATGTTAGGAAATTATAGATCCATCTACCAACTTTTCCTGTTATTCCTTTATCACGCATTTTGTGTGCTATTACTCCATGGTCACACTTGTCAAAGGCTTTTGCAAAATCTGTGTATATAACATCTGCATTCTGTTTATCTTCTAGAGCATCCAGGACCTTGTCGTAGTGGTCCAGTAGTTGGGACAGACATGAGCGGCCTGCTCTAAACCCATGCTGTCCTGGGTTGTGCAATTGATGGGTATCAAGATGGGTGGCGATCTTGCACGTATTGGCTTCTGTTGGTGAGGTATGACTTTAGGTAGTTGAGTGGGTGCCCCTTTATACCATAGTGTGCTAATTTTGTGAGCAATAAATCATGGTCGACTGTGTCAAAAGCGTTGCGTAGATCAATGAAGATTCCCAGTGGGACTTCTTTCTTCTCAAGTGCGGTGTATATTAACTCCAACATGTGCATAATAGCATCGTTTGTGCTCTAGTTTGTCCTGAATCCAAATTGACAGGGGTTGAGTACATTGTGTGAGACGAGGTAGGAATAGATTTGTCTATGAATTAATTATTCGAAGATTTTAGAAAGCAGTGGTAAATTAGAAATTGGTCTATAATTATTCAAGTCTGTTTGATCACCTCCTTTGTGGATCGGGGTGACCCTAGCTATTTTGAGAATTGATGGAAAGGTAGAGGCTTCATTGGATTTATTGAATAGTGTTGCTATAATTGGTGACAGTACCTGTGAAGCTTTTTTGTACTTAAAAGTTGGTAAGCTGTTTATGTTACCTGCCTTGTTTTTAAGGGTGTTGATTATGAGCGAGACTTCAATTGGGTTGGTAGAAGCTAGGAATAGCGTATTAGGGTAGGTGTTTGTGAGGTAGTCTGTTGGACGGGTGTTCGAGCTTGGGATTTTACTTGCTAGATTCTTTCCTATGGTGGAGAAGAAAACATTAAGTTTTTTTGCTGTCTCAGTAGGTTAGAGTAGGAGTTCATCTGCTTTTGATAATTTGATAGTGTTGTTTTTCGATATCTTTTTATTTCCTAGAATTGCAGATAGGGTCTTCCAGGTCTTGTTCATATCACCTTTTATGCTCTGGAGTCTGTTCTCACAATACATTTTTTTTTATCTTCTTCTCAGGCTGGTAAGGATTGATGAGTAGCGTTTGGATTATCTTGGGGCAATTTACCAAGGTTGGTTATGAGAAAGGTCGAATAGTGGTCTGTGGTGTTGTCTGTGATTATGCCTGATTTTAGAGGGGATATAGTGTTAGTCCAGATGTGGTCTAGTAATGAGGTACTAGTCTCTTCAGTTGCTCCCCAGCCTTGGTGGTGCGCGGGTGACCTCAGTTGTCCCCCTGGTGGAGGTTAGGTGAGATTTTATTTTCACCACAATGGTGGATACCTACCGGCGCCGTGTCAACACTGTCTGTGTGGACTTGCTTAAAGGTGCTGTGTATCCTGATAATGTTGAGATCATCTTGCCATTGGTTCTACGTGACACCTTCGGAATATCGACTGAGGCCATTTATGGCATCTCTTTGAACGGATCAGCCAGATTTTTCGTCAAGTTCAACTCCACTGGCGTGTATGAAGAAGTGGTGGACAAGTTTCAGGACAAGCCTATTATTGTCAAATCGGGATTGGAGGTGCGTATGCGTCACATGTCGGCGCATTACTCTTGGATTCATGTGAAGAACCTCCCGTTTGAGGCTGCTGAATTTGATGTTCAGCGAGTATTCGGCCAGTATGGGACTATACACGTAGCTAATGTTGGTTGATGGCAGCAGGGAACTTATGCTGGCGTGCTGGCGGGATCATACTCCCTCAAAATTACTTTGAGGAGGCCTATCCCGTCATACGTTCAGATGCAAGAGTTTCATACTCGAGTATACATCTCGTATGCTGGACAGGTGAGGACGTGCCAGCTCTGCGGTGCCCCGGGACATATGGCGGCTACGTGTGATCAACGCAGGTAGCGGCAACATGGACGTCGGGATGATGGGACTTTTCGTGCTGTGACGGACCTGAGAGAAATGACTAAGACGAGTGTACAGTTGGATGTGGCCGAGGTCCTTGATACTGAGGATGTCCCTCGGAGTTGGAGTGAGGCGGTTGATGCTGCAGAGGAGGCCGTTTTGACTTTACCCCCAACAATGCAGGAAGAGGAGCAGGAGTGTTCTCAGGTTGCATTGGAGGGTGACTTGTTGGAGGTGGTCTGAGTTATTGAGGCCTTATTTCGAGGACATCCAGAGCCTCCTTGGGAGCCCGTCACTGGCGGGTGTTTTGGGATTGGATGAGGACTCATCTGGTGTTTCGGAGCGTCTGGAGTGCGAGATTGGCCCAGTAGAGGACCTTGTTGACTCTGTGCCTGTGGTGGTGGCTGAGGTGGAGGTGCATAGGGAGGAAGGTAACGGGGAGATGGAATGTGTGAAAGCATCCCCAAGCGGCCCAGTGGGGATTCTGAGGATGATGAGATAACCCCGGGCCAAAGGTCTTCTAAAATGGCCTGGAGGGATGTTGTCAAGGGTAAGAAGGTTGTGCCCCAGGGAAAGAAAAGTGGGATAGGAGTGAAAGGAAGTAGGGCACAAAGTGGGGTCTCTGTGCCAGTTGTGACAGGGTCTGTGCACCGAAGTGGCAAACCCCCTTTGACCTATTCAGGTGTTTCAACTTTAATGTTAATGGGCTCCGGGTGGAAGTTCGGAGGAGATGGATTGAGGTGACGCTCAGACGGTTGAATGTGGATGTATGCTTTCTCCAAGAGCATAATTATAGGTGTGGTAGGGATTTGTGTTTGAAGGGATATAAGTGTTATACTGGGAGTTCGGGGCATTTCAAGGGTGGGGTGATGGTGGGTATACGTGAGACCAGCCCTTTCAAGTTAAAAGCCTGGGAGGAGAGGGTGGGGATAGGATAGTACGGGTGGACGGGGTTTGGGGAGATATACAGGTGTTTTTCGTTGGTGTATATATGCCGGCGACTTCCAATCGCCATGTAAAGGATGATTTTGTATGTGATGATTTGGTTTATGCGTTGAGAGGTTTACCTTTGGTTACGATAAATGCCGGGGATTGGAATTGCATTATTAGAGGGAGGGATGTGGAACCTCGAGGGGCGGGTTGTTTGTTGCAGAGCTTGAGGGAGGTGATGAGGGCGGTTAGTGTGGAGGATGTGGTTAGGGGAGGAGGGTGGCATGTGGATCACACTTATATTAAACAGGGTTATGCGGCTAGGTTGGACCGGATATATGTATCAGGGGCAGTTCAGGTAGGTGAGGTTAAATGTCAGGATTTTGGTTTTTGTGATCATAGGGGTGTGTTGGTCGAGATGGGATGGGCTGGGGCGGTGAAGATATATTCTGGGTATTGGAAATTAAATGTGAGGTTGTTGCAGGGATTGGATCACAGGGAGGTTTTTGCGGATTGGTGGGGACGAGTATGGAACGATGGGAAGAGGATTAGTGATATAGTGGAATGGTGGAGTGTGCGGGCTAAAGTGGCAATCCAGGAATTTTATAGGAAAACTGGGTAGGGAAGATGCGAGGCAAAGGTTGGGAATGTTGAGGTACCTAGAGGGGCAATTGAGAACTTATGAGAGTGGGGGGAGGTATCCCCTAGCTGAATTTGATCATCTGCGGTCATGATTGCGGGAGTTGCAGAATGAAAAATTTCATGCTCTGAGGGTACGAGGAGGTTTAGAGGAAGTTTTATGGGGGGGGATAAGCCCTCTGCGTTAGTGTTACGTACTTTTCAGAACTGGAGAAGAGATATGACGGTCATGTCTCTGAGGGTAACTGAGGAGTGCCGTGGGTATCGGAAGGGGCAGATTCTTCATACCACGGAAGCCATGAGTTATTATGCAGAGGCTTGGTTTGAGTGTAAGATGAGTCAGGGGGTTAGTGATGGGGTATCCCAGGATGTAATTTTAGATTGTATAGTTGAGAGGATAGGGGCTGGAGATAGAGAGCGTATGGAAGGGTCTATAACTGAGGAGGAGGTTTGGCAGTCAGTGAAGGGTCAGGCCCTGGGCAAGGCCCCTGGCCTGGATGGGATTTCTGGGGATTTTTTTATAGTTCATTGGGAGGTTCTACGAGGGATGCTAGTTAGGCTGTTTAATGCTATGAAATTGAAAGGTAGCTTGGGTGGGGATATGTCAATAGGTAACGTAGTTTTAGTGCCGAAAAATCGTACATGTGGGACGGTTGAGGATTATAGGCCAATCACACTTATGTGTGCAGATTATGAGATATTTGCAAGAATTCTTGCTAATAGAATGAAAGGAGTTTTGGAGAGCTTACTGGAGGAGGGTCAGTAAGGGGTACCGGGGAGAAGTATGAGGGAGGGTCATCGGAGGATCAAAGGTTTTTTAGAGAGCAGAAAAGCTGGGGGTGTTTTAGGGCTTGACTGGGAAAAGGCGTATGATAGTGTTGATAGGAATATGTTGCAGGCAGTGCTTTTACAGCAGGGGTTTGGGGCGGAGGTCGTGGGTTGGGTCCGCACTTTGTATGAGCATGCACGTTTGAGGGTACAGGTGAATAGGAGGTTGGGGACTGAGGTGCATTTGGGGCGGGGGTTGCGGCAGGGGTGCCCCTTGTCGTAGCTCCTGTTTGCGTGTTTACAGGACCCTTATTTCAGGTTAGTGTCAGAAGGGGTGAGGGAAGGGAGTAATCATTGGGTGGCAGAAACGGGTATTATATGTTATGTAGACGACACCACTATTTTAGTAGGCACAATGGAGGGGTTAGGTAATGTAAATAGGATAATTGAGGTTTTTGGTTTGGCCACTGGTATGCGGGTGAATAGGGTAAAATCGGAATTATTGGAGGTGGGGGAATGGGTAGGGGAGGCGTTGGGTCAGGGTTTTGGGTGGCCAATAGTGGATAGGTTAAGGATATGTGGTGTGTGTTTTTGTAATCAGGCGAGTGTTGCGCAGGAGATGAATTCCTCGGCAGTGGTTAATGCTGCTCTGGGTAGGATGGGGGGGTTGTGGCGGCTTGGAGAGGTCACTCTTTTGCAGAGGGTTGTAGTTGTTAATTATTTAGTATACAGTAAGTTGTTGTATGTAGCTGCGGTACACCCCCTTGTGGAGGACGATGTTCTAAGATTGCAAAGTCGGGTATTAAGGTTTATATGGAGTTATCTGAGGCATTGGTTAGGGAGGGATGTGGTAATGACTAAGGTAGCAAAGGGAGGGCTAGGTTTGATACCACTGCAGAGACGTTTGATGGGCATATATGTTAGGCAGGAATACCTAGCACGAGGTGGGATTCAAGGAGTGAGAGTGGGGAGGGTAATGAGTGAGGTTCGCAGATGGTGGAAGGGTGGGAATTTGTTGTTTTGTTAGGCAATTTTAAGGTATCTTTTGGTGGTTCCAGATCCTGGTAAGGTGAAGGTAGGGAGGTTAGATAAGGTGGGAAGGCGAGAAAAGGAGGTTTTAGGTATTTAGGTTTATCCGTGTTATAATTGGAATGTAACGTGGTTTTGGTTTAGGCGTTTAAAGTTGCCTCCTAAGGTACGTGAGATTGGTTTTCGTTTTTTACATGGTATATTGGCGTCTGGGGCTCAGCTTTTCATGATGGGACTATCGGGAGATGGGTTTTTGTCAGTGCTGTGGGTTATGGGATACGGCTTTCCATGTTGTATATTTTTGTGGGGGTCTTGAGGGGGTGAGGGAATGGTTTTTAGGGATCATCCGGGGTGTGGGGGGATGTGGTTTATCGGTGTTAAGATGTTTAAGTCTGGATGTTGTGGGGTGCCCAGAGGATGTGAGGCGTGCAGTGATGTATTTGGTATTGGATTATATTTATGTTTCGTGGAGTATGAGGGAGGTTCGAAGTGATATTAGGATTAGGGCTTTGGCAGCGAGATTTTATAGGACTACATGTAGGAACCAGGAGTTGTATGGGAGGGTGTGTGTTGCATGCAAAGAGTATGTAACCTTTATTCGGAGCATGTTAAACACACCCACATAGGCTCCCCTCCAACCAGCGAACCATCGTTATGGGTTTGGTGATGGGGCCCAATCATCAAATCAACGACTCGGTTCAGCCAATTAAATGCGAGTTTAACAATGACAAAGGTGACGTGGTTACCACTCGTGGTTTGTCATTGGAATTCCTGCATAGAGCTGGTTGTGGAAAGTTGTCTGTCTTTTGGCTGCTTCTTAGCCTAGACAACTGTGGCATGCACTAAACACTACTCCTTTGTATATAGTGTACATATGTGTAAATAGCACTTTGTTATACTTGGTGAAGGAAAAGACAAAAGTCTTATATAATCACAATTACTTGGTGAAGGAAAAGACAAAAGTTTGGAATTAATCTAACTAATTTTTGAAGGAAATACAATTTCAATACATCTTCTACTGTGTTTCTTTGCTCCAAGCTCCCTTTACACTCAGGTTAACAGGCCTTTGAACCTGAGGTGGTAATATGGGGGCCTGTCCGGGAGCTGAATTTGGAGACTTAGAGCAGGAGTTGAGCCTAGAGTTGAAGTTCGTGCAGGAGCTAGTCTTGTATCTAGATAGCTTGCTATCTGGCATTGCTTACGATTTGCCAACGCTTCACGAATTTTTGTGTCTCATTTTTGCATTCGCTTCGCTATGGTCAGCCTGCTATTGTGAGTATTCTGCAATTTGGTTTGTTATTGTGTATCAGCCTTGCTATTGTGTGTGCATATTGGCTTTGCTATTGCGTGTCAGTTCTGCTATCGTATGAGTATACTGCAATTCGTACCGTGCATAGCGCTACAGCGTGTTAAAGTTGGGGGTTAATGCCACCTATTCGAGTCAGACAGTTAGTGTCTGAGTTAACTCTGCTAAAGTTGCCCAAACTCTCTCTACAGCGTTGTTGGCGTATCGCTCGTTCTATTGGTGTTGAATACCAGCGTACCCTTACTGCTGCTCAGCTGCGTGATATTATAAGGAGTAAAATACAAACTGAAACTATGGCATATCAGTCTAGTGTTTCTCCCTCTACAGGAGCTGTTAATCGTAGGTCACCATTGAGGTTTCTACAAAATGGGAGAGACAAAACTCCTGAGCAAAACCAGCAAGTCACAGGTGTGGGGTTATCGACAGGTGAGTCTGGTTCACTGGCGCTTGAACTAGCCAGACTCACTCTTGAACAAACTAAAGAACAGCGTGCATTTGCTAAGGAGGAGTTTGATAGAGAGAAGGAGAGGAGACAATTCCATCAGACTGTAGATGACTTCAATTTACAAAGGGCAGTACAGTTTGTTCCTCGTTTTGTTGAAGCAGAGCCTGAACAGTTTTTCGAAGCATTTGAAAACCAGGCTCGAGCTTTAGGGTGGCCTGAGGTTCATTGGGCATCACTGGTGCATACTGCGTTGTTTGGTAAGGCACAGGAATTTACTTCTAGTCTGGGAAATGCTGATTTTGGTAACTATCGTATTGTGAAAACCACTGTTCTTGGGGCTTATCAATGTATTCCTGCCAAGTATAGGAAAGAATTCAAACTCGGCAGAAGGCAGTTGGGTCAGTCTGCTGTTGACTTTGTCAGACAGCAGACCAGGGCTTTTACAAAGTGGTACAAGGCAAGTGGTGTCGCTGATTTTGAAGATTTGAAGCAGCTCATTTTGGTGGACAACCTGCTGGAGTCTGTTAGTCCAGAGGTTCGAGTGTTTCTACAAGATCATTCCTTGCCTACGGCATTGGAAGCAGCCAGGTTGGCTGATACTTTTGAAACTAACCGCTCCTTGTCCGAGCGGTCTTATCTCTTTCCTCAACAGCCTGGTATGAGCAGAGATCGTCAAAGAAAAGTTCCTGAGTGGAGAAATAAAGGTCAGATGAAGGTGAATCTCGTCAGCAGTCAACTAAAACACCTGGTGAGCAGCGTTACTTCACTCCTGGTCAACCCGGTGAGCAACATCAAACTACTCAACGTGATTCGAAGCGGCAGTATCCAGAGTGGCGTAAGCCACAAAATCAACGAGGTGCCAAAGTTAAAGCTGAGATGGTATGTTATAACTGTGGCAAGCCTGGCCACATCAGACCCAATTGTCCAAGTAAACCCCAACCATTTGGGAAAATCTCTAATATCCCTAATAATATGTCCCAGGAAAAGTAGAGAAGGGGATGGCCCCCTATTATAGTATGTGTAAAATATCCCTTCAGGAACATTCAGAGAAAAAGGAAGTTAGAACCTTTAGGGATACTGGAGCATATTGCTCACTTATAAGAGAGGGAGTACTACCCCTTTCTGATCAAACCTCTTTGCAATCCTCAGTTCTGTTAGAAGCTTTTGGATGAGCAGTATTTTCTGTCCCTTTACATTAAATCTATGTTCAGAGTAAATACTACACTGGGTATTTGACTGTTGGTGTCTCGGAGGGATTTCCTATGAAGGATGCAATGCTATTACTGGGTAATAACATTGAGTCTACTAAATGTATAGAACCCATAATGGTTAATTCTTCCCTGATGTTGGCCATAACTCGGGCACAATCCAAAGTGATGTCTGATAAGAATGTTAACTCGTCCTTGGACGACTCGGATCTCGGACTAACCAATTTGTTTTGCGAGGAAAACTGGCCAGAGCCTCGTAAATTTAGTGAACAGCCCCAGATCAAGCCTTCCTATTCCAGGGTTGCAGGATTGCCAGATGTCTCTGTTTCCATGCCTGAGGGACTGTTCTTTCGGGAGGAACAACGGAAAGACTCCTCACTAAACTCTGCTTTTGAGGCAGCTATGGGTAAATCCACTTCGGGTCACCTGGTCAAATATCTCTTAAAAAATAATTACTTAGTCTGCACTGAAACTGGTAAGGAGGTGGAGGGAAAACAACAAACAGATAAGTTAGTGGTTCCCAGAAAGTTTAGGTCTCAGATACTAAATATAGCCCATAATTCTTCTTTAGGAGGCCATTTGGGAATTACCAAAACTCAATACCGAATAACAAAAGAATTCTTTTGGCCAAAGTTAAGGCAAGATGTAAAGAATCAGATTCGCTGTTGTCCAGAATGTCAGCAGGTAGAGAAACCTGGACACCCCATTAAACCTGCACCTCTCCATCCCATTCCTGTTAATGGAGACCCTTTTTCAGAATTAATAATAGATTGTGTAGGTCCACTACCTAAAGCTAAGTCTGGAAATCAATACTTATTCACAATCATGGATAGAGTAACTAGATATCCAGAGGCAGTTCCCATGCGCAGTATTAACACTAAAGCAATCCTTAAAGCTTTAACTAAGTTTATCTCTTGCTTTGGAATTCCTACAACTATTCAAAGTGATCAAGGTACTAACTTCACTGCCAAAGCATTTAGGGAAGCATTAACTAGGCTAGGAATAGTTCATAACCTATCCACTGCCTATCATCCTCAGTCCCAAGGCGCCTTGGAAAGATTCCATCAGACGTTAAAAACAATGATGAGAACATTCTGCTTGCATTTTCCTACAGACTGGGATGAATCACTTCCTCTGTTGCTATTCGCAATGAGAGAAACTGTGCAAGAGTCTACAGGGTACAGTCCTTTTGAGCTGATATTTGGGCACAATGTACGAGGTCCTCTACGTGTGCTCAAAGAAGGATGGATGGGAGAAGACGCCTCCACAACCAGCTACAATCCTTCTTCAAGGTTGCAGGTAGCACGTCAGTTGGCTAAGGCTAACTTGAAGGCAGCTCAGAATACGATGAAACAGAGGTATGACAGAAACTCAAAATTTCGCTCCTTCCGTCCTGGAGATAAGGTGTTGGTACAGGAGCCTATACCTGGCCACACCTTGAAAGCTAGATTTACGGGACCAATCCTAATCGTAAGTAAATTATCTGATGTAAATTATGTGGTATCTCCCCTTGACAAGACCTCAAAAAGCAAAACTTACCACATTAATCAAATTAAAGCTTTTAATACACCAGATAAAGTTCCAGTAATGACTCTGTCCTCTGCCTCTGATGACCCTGACTCTTTGCACTCTGAGATTAATGTAAAGCTTCCAAATTCGGTCCTCCTCAAGGACCCTAAACCTTTAATGTTGGGTTTGACCAAGTCTCAAGTAACTAATTTAACTGCGCTCCTACAGTCTTATCCTGATATTTTTTCGGATGTGCCGAAAAAATGATGTAGATGTTGGAAACTCTAAACCTATTAAACTCTCCCCTTACAGAGCTAATCCTGAAAAACAGAAGCTACTTCAACAGGAGGTAGAATTTCTGTTAGAGCATGGGTTAGTGGAGGAGTCATCTAGTCCGTGGGCTTCACCGTGCATCCTTGTTAACAAAGCTGATGGAGGGTTCCGAATGTGCACAGATTACCGTAAGGTGAATGAGGTCACAATTGCAGATGCCTATCCTCTGCCACGTCTGGATGATGTAATCGACTTTGTGGGTAAGGCTACTTTTGTATCCAAATTGGACCTCCTTAAAGGTTACTATCAAGTACCTTTAACAGATAAGGCGAAGGAAATATCTGCCTTCGTAATTCCAGGAGGTCATTATCAGTATACAGTGACCCCTTCGGAATGAAAAACTCTCCTGCATCATTCCAGAGACTTATCCATCAGGCTATTAAAGGATTTGAAGGCACGGCAGCTTACCTAGATGACATAGTTGTTGTGTCGGACTCATGGGACCAACATGTGTTTAAGCTTAAGGCTCTCTTTGAGACCTTCCAGAGTTTTCATTTAACTGTTAATTTATCAAAGTCATCCTTTGGCCAATCTACTATAAATTTTCTGGGCCATGCTGTAGGTAGTGGCAAAGTGGCCCCTAAATTTGCAAAAATTCTGGCCATTAAAAGTTATCCAGTTCACCCTGACAGGAAATCCCTTCAACGTTTTCTAGGGATGGTAGCGTTTTATAGAAGATTCTGTAAAAAATTTGCAGATATTGTTGCACCTCTAACCTCACTTACCAGTCACAAAGTTCCCTTTATTTGGACCCCAGAATGTCAAGATGCCTTTACGAAAGCAAAGAGATTACTTTGTACTGCACCCATTCTGTTGTCTCCAGACTTTTCAAAACCATTTTCCTTGCAGATTGACGCTTGTGAGTCTGGGGTGGGGGGCAGTGCTTTTGCAATCTGGGGATGATGGGTTGCAGCCTGTGGCGTACTTCTCTGCCAAATACCAACCACACCAGAGGGCCTACTCTACTATAGAGAAGGAGGGCCTGGCTCTACTTCTGGCATTAGAGCATTTTGATGTCTACGTGGGCCAGTCCTCTCAGGTGGTCTCCATCTACAGCGACCACAACCCTCTGGTGTATCTCCAGAGTATGAAGAACAAAAATACCAGACTCATGCGTTGGAGTATTAGGTTGCAACCCTACAATATAAAAATTATACACATTGCTGGAAAAATTAATACACTAGCTGATGTGTTGTCCAGAAGTCATTGTATTTAGTTAGGATGTGTTAGGGACTTTGGGTGGAACCAGCCCTTTTTTTTCCCCTAATGGTTTTTTTTTTCGTGGAAGGGTGCCCTGCTACCGACCGCAGGCACCTTGGACCTACGCTAGCCCTACCGTCTGCTGTCTCACTCTTAAGTTTAAAGCTGGACTTTATGTCTCGAGATAAGTTTAGCTTTAACTAATGAGCGGGATGGTTGAGGGGAAAGGCTGTCCCATTATTATAATGTTCCATGGTGGCACTCTACCCATTTGAGGTGGAAGCCTAGTCCTGAGCCCTCTTGGGGTGGGGGTGTTGCATGCAAAGAGTATGTAACCTTTATTCGGAGCATGTTAAACACACCCACATAGGCTCCCCTCCAACCAGCGAACCATCGTTATGGGTTTGGTGATGGGGCCCAATCATCAAATCAACGACTCGGTTCAGCCAATTAAATGCGAGTTTAACAATGACAAAGGTGACGTGGTTACCACTCGCGGTTTGTCATTGGAATTCCTGCATAGAGCTGGTTGTGGAAAGTTGTCTGTCTTTTGGCTGCTGCTTAGCCTAGACAACTGTGGCGTGCACTAAACACTACTCCTTTGTATATAGTGTACATATGTGTAAATAGCACTTTGTTATACTTGGTGAAGGAAAAGACAAAAGTCTTATATAATCACAATTACTTGGTGAAGGAAAAGACAAAAGTTTGGAATTAATCTAACTAATTTTTGAAGGAAATACAATTTCAATACATCTTCTACTGTGTTTCTTTGCTCCAAGCTCCCTTTACACTCAGGTTAACAGGCCATTGAACCTGAGGTTGTAATAGTGTGGGATAGATTTTTTTCTGAGGGTTATAGGCAATTGTCAATGGGGTCGTTGCTGGGTTAACTCTGAGCTATGGTTTCTGGGGTTTTTACAAGGAAGGGGTTGGTCTCTGGTGTGGGGGGTTTGAAGGGTTAGGTGTGTAAGTTGTTTCGTGGGGTTTATGTATGGGGTAGGGGGAGGGTGGTTTGCCGTTTTTTTTTACCCGGTCACTCGCTCACCCTTTTCCCCTTGGGGAAAGGGGTAGGGGTTTTTCTTTTTATGGATGAGTATGTGTGTGGTGTGTTTGGTGACTCGGACGGGGGGGAGGTTTTGGTTGGTTATATTTTTTGTCCTTTTTCGGTTTCAGGGGTTTTTCCAAAGGGGGTTTGCCTTACTTGGGGGCCAGGTGTGTGCCCTTAGTGTTTTTATATTTTTTTTTCCTTTTGGTTCTCTTTTCAAAGAGGTTAAATTTTTTTTTATACTATTATTTTCCTTTCATGGCTTGTTATCTGGCAATGTTCTTCGTATTTTAATATGAGATGTACTGCAGTTCTTTCTATGTATGTATAGACACTGGATGGGACTGATCCGATGACTTTATCACTGTGAGGTGTTGGTACCAGGCCACGGGTTTCCTTTTACTGAAGTTTATATGACTTGCACGCAATGTGTGTATGCCTAGGCTCATTATTATTGTTGGGTCACATTATCACGGGTTTTAGTTGTTGGTTTAGGGTTTTCATTATCTGTTTTTCAAGCCCTTTTGGGGTTTCTATGTTTTGTTTCAGTTAGGTATATTTTTTTTTTTTTTTACATATTAGATAGGATCTTATATATGTTTGTTGTACTATGTGTAAATTGTTTTGCAGATCTTATAGGATCCATAATTACTGTTTTGTTTTGTTAATTTCATTTGGAATGCTTAGGATCTTTTTATTTGTGAGATGGACTTTTGTAAAAAAAAAAAAAAAAAAAATACATGTTTATGGTTACTTTATTGTTTGTGTGGTTTAAAGTTTGTTTTGGCATTGTGGGGAGGTTAGGAGTTATGTAACGCTATATTTTTTTTTTGTATTATATGTTGCATTTATGTCTGTCTAATGTTGTATTGACGACGCTTTGTATGCATCATTAAGATTGGTATAAAGGTTACCGTTTTCTACGGAGCTTTTAAGGTTTTGTTTGTAAGCATAATGTTTTATTTTTGAAGTTTCGTTGTTATAGGGTAGTTAGGTTTTTTTGGTGTTATTATGGCACATTCTTGTGTGGGCGTTTAGTGCTTACTGTTGTTTTGGTATAGTTTTGTTATGACCTTACTTGTAGTAAGGTGACTAATTGGTGTGTATTGCTAGTATGAAAATTGTAAGTTTTTAAATAAAATATAATAAAAAAAACTAGTCTCGGAGATTCTTGTAGGTTTTGATATTGTTGGTAGTAACAAGCAGTTGCTCATAGTGTTTGTGAATTCTGTTACTTGTGGGTCCTTGTCATGTAGGAGATTTATGTTGAAATCTCCTGTGAGCAGCAAATGGTCTTTGTTCATGTGTGCATCAGTTCACTAAAGTGCTGAATGTTTGACTGTGGTAATCTGTAGATGTTTATCACTGTGAGGGGTTTTTGCAGGTCTTTTGATTTAAATTTAGCTATAATATATTCTCCATGCTCATCCCTTATGCAAGAGTTATTGATACATTCAAGTTGATCTGAGTAGTATATTGCTGTTCCACCCCCTCGCTGATCTGTCCTACAGTTGTGAATGGCTGTGTAACCTGGGATGGCATAGACATCTGTAGTACCAGGCCTTAGCCAGGTCTCAGTGAGTGTGATGATTGACATATTGGTCTGTAGGGATTGGAGTAGTGCTGTGAGGTCATCATAATGTTTGCTCAAAGATCTAACACTGTAATTGAAGATAGTTATGTTATTGTTGGCTCTGAGTAATGTCTTTGCTTGATCTGCTGTGTAATAGTTGCAGTTGCTGTTGGAATCATGTAAGTCATTTAATAATAGGTTGATATCAGGATCAATTCCTGTAATCATAAGATTTGATGTGATTCTATAACTAGACCTGAGAACAATGGATACTACTAAACTTAATAATATGGTACTAGATTAAATTCTTAGTAACAATTGGATTATTACAATTTTTAACAATTGTTTACAGATATAGGATATTTGACAGAGTTCTTGGCACGTGAATTTGTACCTTAGTTAATTTATACAAATGCAATTAATTGAACTATGGTAGTTATTCTAAAGCTAGGAATAAAGGAGCTAGAGAAAATAATAGCAAACAATGAAAGTAAAGTAATTTAGCACCTGAGTTAGCACCTTAATTATTATAATAAAAATTAATATAAGAACTGTGGCAGTTGGATATTTTTTTTAAAAATAAAGAAACTAGGGAATATAATAGTAAACAATGAGAGTAAACACTTTATCACCAGAATTAGCACCTTAATTATTTTTTAAAGCTTCAAGTAAAGGAGTTATTGGATGAAAGGCAGTACTAGGTATTGATTTGTTGGGAACTATTTCAAAAGAATATATAAATGGGGATAAAATTAAATGGACAGATAGTAAATATGATATAAAATTAACTTAGAAGCAAGATTTGATTTAAATTATAAAGCTTAAGCAAGTAATAGCACTAAAAAAAAAGTACATTGTGTATGAGGTAGTTGGTACTAGCTAGTAAAGTTAGTACAAAGAATTGCACAATAATGTAGTAGGAACGTACAATAATACACCACACGTATATTATGTGTTGAGGACAATTGGCTAATCAGTAATGGTAATGTCAGCTTGTCAAGGAAGTTGGTGAGATCACGTTCGTTTGATATAGAAAATTGCTGACCTGTTGATGCTTTTCGAACTAGTATTTTCCCATCACGAGGGAAGCACTGATGGATTTTGTTCTCCAGTTTAAGTTTTCTCAGCCTAAACAGAAGGTTTTGACGTTTCCTGGTTAGGCACTCGTTGATGTACACTCCATTTTTCACTGTAATTGTAATATGCCTCGAAAGCTGTCCTGATGTCATAGTCATCTGCCTCAAAAGGGACGTTACATGCACGGACACACGTGTATGACCTGGACACGTCATGTAGACATACTTCCATAGCTGGTGTGACTTGGAAACAAGCGTCTTCAAAAGTTTGCCACTACCTTCTTGTACACACTGGCCGACGTGAATTTGATGAAGATTCTCTTAACTCTGTTGAGGGATATTCCATACACCTCGCTGTTCTTGATGGCATATGTCTCATGCATGATCTGTGGAAGTAAGACAGGTAAGGATGGACCTGTCAGGGACCCACGGGTTAACTCGACGCCGGCTAGACTCCGCCATATTGGCTACCACCTATTGGTATGTGAGAAAACCACGAGAGGCCAGCACAACCTCTCACCGTGAAGGCTGAGGTGCAAATTGCTCCATGGAATATTAACCCATTCCAAACTACCATCCCTCCATTTTTCCCCAAACTACTTCTTAAATCACAACCAATGCTTCGCCTTGAAGCCAAACATGATGCCTTAAGCTGTATTGATAATTTAGTCAAAAAGCACACTCACAAATTATTTACGTTGATAGTTCTGTTCACCAATCCACTGGTGCAGCTGGTAGTGCTGTTGTTGTCATGCAGAGTGATGACTCTCTTAACGAAATTGGAGCATGCATTAATAACTGGGCCTCTACCCTTCAGACAGAACTATTTGCCATACTCCTTGCACTCAAATGCATCCATGTATCTAAGGTTAACTCTTTAATTGTAACCGATTCTCTGTCATCCATAAATGTTCTCAACTCATTAAGTATAAATTGTAGCATGCTTGTGTCAGAAGCCAGACACAGGTATGGTAGGATTGTGGATAGTAGAGTCAGAGTGCACATGCTGTGGATTCCATCTCACATTGGTCTTCAGATGCATGATAGAACTGATAAATTGGCTAAGTCTTATGCTTTCAAAGTTTTATGCTTTCATGTCGATTGTAAACTGGGCCTGTTGTATATGCGTGTGTTAGTTACCATTTTGTCCTAGGCACATGTCGATTAGACACTAGGCCTGTTGTATGTATGTGTGTGTGTGTGTGTGTGTGTAACGAAACACTTCGAAATGTTTCGGCCCCGCCGGGAATTGAACCCGGGCCCTCCGTGCGTGAAGCAAGAGCGCTAGCCACCGTGCCATTGGGGCGTGTATGTGTGTGTATGTATGTGTGTGTGTGTGTGTGTGTGTGTTTGTATGTGTGTGTACTCACCTATTTGTGGTTGCAGGGGTCGAGTCATAGCTCCTGGCCCCACCTCTTCACTGATTGCTACTAGGTCCTCTCTCTCCCTGCTCAATGAGCTTTATCAAACTTCGTCTTAAAACTATGTATGGTTCCTGCCTCCACTACGTCACTTTCTAGTCTATTCCACTTCCTGACAACTCTATGACTGAAGAAATACTTCCTAACATCCCTTTGACTCATAGGAGTCTTCAACTTCCAATTGTGACCCCTTGATTCTGTGTCCACTCTCTGGAACATCTTGTCGCTGTACACCTTATCTATTCCTCACAGTATTTTATATGTCGTTATCATGTCTCCCCTAACCCTCCTGTCCTCTAGTGTCGTCAGGCCGATTTCCCTTAACCTTTCTTCGTAGGACAACCCCCTTAGCTCTGGGACTAGTCTTGTTGGAAACCTTTGCACTTTCTCTAATTTCTTGACGTGCTTGACCAGGTGAGGGTTCCAAACTGGTGCTGCATACTCCAGTATGGGCCTGACGTATATGGTGTACAGAGTCTTGAATGATTCCTTAGTGAGGTATTGGAATGCTATTCTTAGGTTTGCCAGCCGCTCGTATGCTGCAGCAGTTATCTGATTGATGTGTGCCTCAGGAGATGTGCTCGGTATTATACTTGTAGTGATACCGCTCTTGTGGGGAGCCGCAGCAGGACACAATACTGCACCACCTCAGGGGCCCCTTACGATAACAACAACAACATAAGACGATATTGGTCCAGCACATGGTGTGTTATCTTCTCTCTCTTACACAGATACATTCGTGATGCAGTTTACATGGTAAGCTTAAATATGTCGCCAGTAGCTATAGCTTTTCTGAGGACATATGCACCTTACATCACCTGTCCTGCAGCAGCAGTCATTATATGTACTATCCTTTATTTTCTTCTGTTGCAGACATGTACCATAGATTCTGTGTTCAATAAAGCCTAGGAATAAGGCCTGTGTTTCTATCACAACAATTTATTGAAAACAGATATCCTGGGCAACCTGTTGGTGATTCTGAGCTAGACTACACTGCAACATGGAGCGTTTACTGAAACCTGAGAGGCTAGACTCTGACCCCAGTGTATCAACGGCTGCTCAGGAATGGAAGCACTGGTTTAAGACTTTCGAAAACTTCTTGAGAGCCTTTCCTCAGGAAGATCTAGATAAACTAAGCCTGCTCATCAACTTTGTGTCACCTAAAATATTTCTGAGTGTAATACCTATGAAGATGCTATCAATGCCCTCAAGTCTCAGTATATTAAACCCACAAATGAAATTTTTGCACGATATCGTCTTGCAACTCGCCGCCAGCAGATTGGTGAATCCTTAGAGGAATACTTTCAAGCACTGAAAATATTAGGTAAGGACTGTAACTTCCGAGCGGTGACAGCTTCTCAGTATTGTGAAGAGTCCATCAGGGATGCTTTTATCAGTGGCCTGCAATCACCAATAATAAGGCAGCGTTTATTGGAGAATAAAACTCTGGACTTAGCCACTACCTTTGACCAGGCAAGAGCATTAGATTCAGCCCAGAAGAATTCTGAAGTGTACAGTACTACCCAGCCTTCTCGAGTGGTAAGTGCTGCAACTCCCGACCAAGACTCTTATAATGAAGTTACCGTGGAACCTGCCTCAGTGACAGCAGCTGCAGGCACAAAGTGTTTCTTTTGTGGTTTTTCAAGACATCCACGTCCAAAGTGTCCGGCTCGTGAAGCAATGTGCCATCAATGCCATAAGAAAGGTCACTTTGCTAAAGTATGTCGTGCTAATGCATCAACAAGAGCTAGTGCTTCTACGCATTCCGACCAGGCGACTCTAGCAACAGTGACTTCTGCGGCTGCTCCAAATTCACTGTCAAAGGCAGTTGTGAAAGTGTTCATCAAAGGAACAGAAGTAGATGGTCTGATTGACAGTGGCAACTCAGAGAGTTTCATCAACCTTGACGTAGTTAAACGCCACTCCTTGACGGTACATCACTCATCAGGTACCGTTTCCATGGCATCAACATCTCTCTCTATTCAGACGTTAGGGTTTTGTAAGGTAAACCTTAGAGTTAATGGAAGGGATTATCAAGATGTACATTTAGCTTTTCTGCCACAACTGTGCTCTGATGTGATCCTTGGTCATTACTTTCAGAAGCCTCATGGTAGTGTTACCTTAACATATGGAGGTGAACTGCCTCCTCTCGTTGTCTGTGGTCTTAGCACTTTAAGGGTAGACCCACCAAAGATGTTTGCGAATCTTACTGCGGATTGTCATCCTATATCAGCTAAGTCATGTCGCTCTTCTTATGAAGATAGGATGTTCATTGAGAAAGAAACTCAGAGGCTGCTGAAGGAGGGTATTATAGAACCAAGTAATTCTCCTTGGCGTGCACAGGTCGTTGTTGTCAAGGATGATTATAGGAAACGAAGGCTAGCTATCGACTATTCTGAGACAACAAATTTACACTTCTTGATGGGTACCCTCTACCTCGAATTGATGATACAGTGAACAAAATTGCTCAGTACTATGTGCTTAGCACAATTGATCTACGAAGTGCCTATCATCAAGTCCCTATAAGGAATGAAGATAAACCATACACAGCGTTTCAGGCTAGTGACGGCCTCTATCAGTTTACCAAAGTCCCTTTTGGGGTTACCAATGGGGTAGCCTGTTTCCAACGAATTATGGATTCACTCATTCAGGAAGAGCAACTTATGGGAACTTATGCATATTTAGATAATGTTACCATTTGTGGCAAGACCCAGGAGGAACATGATGGAAACCTTGATAAGTTTTTGGAAGCTGCCAAGAAGAAAAATATCAGTTACAATGAAGAAAAGTGCACTTTTTCCACTAAAAGGCTTAACATCCTTGGTTATGTGGTGGAAGGAGGTGCAATATCCGCAGACCCTGAAAGACTTCGACCTCTACGGGAACTTCCAATGCCCCAAGACAAAAAGTCACTCCAAAGAACTCTTGGTCTTTTTGCTTATTACTCACAGTGGATCTACAACTATTCAAGTAAAGTTCGCCCACTGAGTGCTACCACGATATTTCCTGTGACAAAGGAAGCAGAAACTGCTTTCTATACTCTCAAACAGGACATTGAAAACTCAGTAGTTCAGGCCATTGATGAGTCCCTACCATTCGAGGTGGAAACGGATGTATTACAAATAAAGAAGCATTTGTAATAAACGACTGTTTGGGATACTAAGTAAAATATCGTATTTCAGATTTTTATTATATTAAATATATATTATTAATATAAAATCATATAATCTGAATAAAAACATATAATCTAATATTCTGTGTAAAAACATATATTTACACAATCATAGTACAATAAAATATCACAAGCAAATAATATACTTAGTGATGTGTCAAGTCGCTGCCAACTTCGTGTCACGCAGGACACTGCCATACCTCGTCATGATACTCCTTCTCCACCGTGTCCTCAGACACCCTTATCTCTGTGTTACACACACCATCGCTCAGGGTCACTCACGACACCTTCTCTGTGCCACATGGCACGCCCCCTGCATCATGAACCATTCTCTATTACAATCCTGTACAACGCGTCTTGACCTACACCAAATACACGACAACTTGTGTCGTGCCACCGTCACAAACTCTCTGCATACACCACTAAAACCCTGACACTCCGGTTAACAATCTCCGGTTAACAATCTCCGGGTACAGTCTCAGGTACAGTCTCAGGTACATCGTCGCAGGTACATCGTCGCAGGTACATCGTCGCAGGTACATAGTAGATTCTGGTGACCTCGCCTTCTCCTTGTTGTAGGCTATCACCAGCACCACACTGCATGAGTCTGCAACTCTCACGCAGGTCTGACTGGCGAACTCCAGTAGTATGTCAGTGAGCTTGTCACCAGCACCACACTGCAACTCTCATGCAGGTCTGACTGACGAACTCCAGTAGTATAACAGTGAGTTGGTGGACTCTCCAGTGTTGAATAGGGGAGAGTCTCGATGACACTGTCAGTCAAGCCGGCCCGGCAGTCAAACATCAGGTCTGATGACGTAACCCCTTGACTGCCGGCCGGTGAGGTAATTACCTAACTACCATTGTTAGATAGGGGGCCGTAACAGGATGCATCTGAAGTTGCCATTGCTGCAGTCCTATCTCAGGCAGGACGTCCCGTAGCTTTCTTTTCAAGAACTTTTCAAGGATCAGAGAAGTGCTATGCTGCTGTAGAAAAGGAAGCCCAGGCCATCATAGAAGCAGTTCGCCACATTTAGGCCCTTCTCTTTTTGACATCCCACCCTGTCCCCTGCGGGCCACATCTACCCATGCCTTTGTACAAACTCTCTGTGCGGGTGTGATCACGTCCTCATCGGATGCACCCACAGGCCTTTTACGTGAATCACCACTAGTTTCCATAGCCACATTTTCCAACTGTTCATCCTGCCTATGGACTACAGCCACCACATCCTGCACCACCAGATTAAATTCCCCGTCATGTGACGTAAGCTCACCCTCCCCAGGCATCTCCACAGGCTCCACATTCTCATCACCAGGCTCTAAAGGGGACTCCTCCCCGGGCGTGCCAGGGAAATCTTTGAGGGCATCTTGCAAAACAGGAGGCAAGTCCCTCTGCAAAATCCTTTTGTCAACAGGTGCAACCCCCTCCTCTGGCTTTTCTGCACCCGAGCCCTCAGGCAGAGTCTCACAGGTGATGCCTTGCTCTTCCACCTCATCACTCCACCTTTTACTCTGTCCCACACTAGGTGGTACTGGCACAACACTCTCTGCCTGGTCAACCACCGTTTCCTCCATTCGTTCTTCCTGACGGCGGTCCTTCCTCCGCCCACAAGCAGCTGCAACATGATCATACGCTCCGCATAGTCTGCAGGTTCGTTGCTGGCCGGTGTATGTAACGTAGACTTGAGTCCTAAATTTATCAAGGACAACATACGAAGATGGCCTTCGTAGAGTCATTTTAAGGGAATATGACCCTTTTTGTAATCCTGCGTACATTCCGTCGGTCCATTTGCCCATCACAGCCATATGGACCACTCCAAATTGCTGGAACGCTTGACGAATATCCACATCATCAACTTCAAATGGGACATTGCAAACTCGAATAAAGGTATAATATCAGGAGACATCCCTAAATCATACCTCCAAGCCAGCGTTGATCATCACTCGTTTATCCTGGAAGCCATCCATGACCCTCTCGTAGGCCGCTACCATTGCAAACTTGACAAAGATGCGGTACGCACCATTCAGCGATATACCTTGCAATTCTGCAGCATGAATGCCATATGCATAGCGAAGAATCGCAGCCAACAAAACAATCGTGTTGTCTGGGTACACTGTTCCCTGTAAGACCTCAACACACACCGTGTTGATCCTCCTCCTTCCCCCAGACGCAATATTGCTGAAATCAGTAACTCACTCGTTGGCCGCCAGGAGTCAGCAGCAAGAGAACCACTCAGCGCAGATGCCAGGCGGCGAATGATTCCTGACATTTGTAGCTTCAGAAATCGTTATTACAGAGTTATTTTGCTTGCATTCTACTCTGACCTCTAGCAAGGGGTTGCACTGACTCTGTAATAAAGGCTAACAGGATACCACTTCCTTTCCAGAGAAGACGAGTTAACTGTATTAGCTTCTCATAGAAAGTGCTGGGGGTTTTGCTGTCCGAGTCGAGCCCATTGACATTATTATACAGTTTCTGATCTTGGCAGAGATAGTATATTCATTTATCTCATTATGTATTTAAAAATATTTATTAAATTACTATTAAGTATTATAAGTATGCAAAGATAATTAGAAAAATTAGGTAAATATTCACTCAAAGAAAACAGTAAGTGCTTTAATTTGTTAAGAATGAGCTATTGCTAACTTTGGACGAGGAGGAGAGTGAGTGCCATCATCGTAGCTTCCATGGTGAGGGTGGTCAGTTCTGCTTCCCGGATCTTCTGTACTCCTCCACGCTCAACTCTGTCTCGCTTCCTGTAATAACGTGTAAATAAACATTAATATATAGTAAATATGCAGTGGACCCTCGGAAATCGAACACTCCCAACTTGCCCTTTTATGTAAGTTTATTATTGTAAGTGCTTGTCCACTGTAGTTATCTTCGTAAAGCAATACTAATTTTAAAAATACTATGGAATTAAAGATAAATGTTATAATAAGCAATGAACATGAACATGCCTCTACCTCTGTGGGAACTATTTTCCTCTAGTAGTACCTAACACTTGTTTACAAAACAAATTGAATATTTTTGGCTTTATATTAGGGAACATATTTGAGAAGGATGAGGAGGACATTGTAACGAGTAAAGTAGCATTTCAGTGCCACGCCACCAAAGATATGCAAATTGTACAAATGCAACCTCCCGTCCTGTAAGCTTTTCCACCCTGAAATGTGCTACTCATCAGTTCAGAAAAGACAGTGCTGTAACATATGTTGCCAGGCACACCACCTAAAGGGTACAAGACGACACAGAACATCCAGACCATGGCAAAACCTGGGTAGCCACAGCCACTCCGGAGAGAGAGTTTTTTTTAGCGCCAGGAAGGCAAAAAGCTGGCAGGAAATGACAGAAATCGTACGCCAACTGCAATCATTTCTGGAGTGGAATCACAGTCAATGGCCCCCACTCCAAAACAACAGATATTAGTGCCAGGAAAAAGAGATTCCCTCATACCACCAATCCAACGACATTCATCTTTGCAAATATACAGGGTCTAAAGCCAACAACGAACAAGATACCTTACATTCATGGACTGCTTACAGAGTCAAATGCTATGTTTGCGGCTTTCACAGAGACCCACATAAGAGATCACTTGGAAAATGAAATATGGATCCCAGGATGTGACAGAGTGAACAGGCAAAAGGGAGGAGGGAGGGGGGGGTTCTATATATCGCAGAGTCACTTATATGTCCAGAACTACTAAATGCCTTAAATGATGTAGTTGAAGTATTAGCAGTAAAGATCGAGAATCAAAACCTGATCATCGTGGTTGTATACAAGCCTCCCGATGCAACGTCCCAACAATTTCAGGAACAGCTTCTGAAAATTGACCACTGTCTGGAAAATCTTCCAGCTCCTGCCCCCAACATCTTGCTCCTGGGGGATTTCAACCTAAGGCACCTAAAATGGAGTAATATTGCAAACAATGTGGTAGCAGAGATAACACCAGGAGGCAGCTCAGATGAAAAATCGCACACACATGAACTTTTAAATCTCTGCACCAAATTCACCTTAAACCAGCAAATAGTAGAGCCTACAAGATTAGAGAATACGCTGGACCTCATCTTCACCAACAATGATGATCTGATACGAAATGTCATCATATTAAAAACAATATACTCAAATCACAATATAATAGAGGTCCAGACATGTATGCGGGGAGCCCCAGATCGACAAAATGTGATCAGTCGCGAGGGAGCCTTCTCCAAATTCAACTTCAATAACAAAAACATAAGGTGGGACCAAGTAAACCAAGTCCTAAATGATATAAACTGGGAAGATAGCCTAAGCATCACGGATCCTAACCTATGTCTAGAACAAATTAACTCTGTGGCACTTGAGGTTTGCTCAAGGCAAATTCCCTTAAGGAAAAGGAGGAGAAGATGTAAACTAGAAAGAGAAAGGCACTCCCTATACAGGCGAAGACAATGAATAGTGGAGCGGCTACAAGAGGCCAATATATCTGAAATACGTAGGGAGACACTGGTCACAGAAATAGCAAACATCGAATTAAAACGAAAGAAATCTTACGGAATCAAGAAACGCGGGAAGAACTAAAAGCCATAAATGAAATTGAAAGAAACCCAAAGTATTTATTTTCTTATGCCAAATCAAAGTCGAGAACAACATTAATTGGGCCCCTACTTATACGGGATGGGTCCTACACAGATGACAGCAAGGAAATGAGTGAGTTACTAAAGTCCCAGTATGACTCAGTTTTTAGCGAGCAGCTAACCAGACTGAAAGTCGAAGACCTAAATGAATTTTTTATGAGAGTGCCACAGAACTTGGCAGACGCAATCCTATCTGATATTACCCTGATGTCAAATGACTTTGAAAAGGCAATTAATGACATGCCCATGCACTCTGCTCCAGGCCCAGACTCATGGAACTCCGTGTTCATCAAGAACTGCAAGAAGCCCCTATCACATGCTTTTAACATCCTATGGAGAGGAAGCATGGACACTGGGGTTGTCCCGCAGTTACTAAAAACAACAGACATAGCCCCACTCCACAAAGGGGGCAGTAAAACAATAGCAAAGAACTACAGACCAATAGCGCTAACGTCCCATATCATAAAAATCTATGAAAGGGTTCTAAGAAGCATGATCCCCACTCATCTAGATACCCATCAATTACACAACCCAGGGCAGCATGGGTTTAGAGCAGGTCGCTCCTGTCTGTCCCAACTACTGGACCACTACGACAAGGTCCTGGATGCTCTAGAAGACAAACAGAATGCAGATGTTATATACACAGACTTTGACAAGTGTGACCATGGTGTAATAGCACACAAAATGCGTGATAAAGGAATAACAGGAAAAGTTGGTAGATGGATCTATAATTTCCTAACAAGTAAAACACAAAGAGTAGTAGTCAACAGAGTAAAGCTGAGGCAGCTACAGTGAAAGCTCTGTTCCACAAGGCACAGTACTCGTCCCATCCTGTTCCTCATCCTCATATCAGACATAGACAGGGATATAAGCCACAGTGTCGTGTCTTCCTTTGCAGATGACACCCGAATCTGCAGGACAGTGTCCACCGTTGAAGACACTGCAAGACTCCAAGCAGACATCAACCAAATCTTTAATGGGCTGCAGAAAACAATATGAAGTTCAATGATGAGAAATTTCAATTACTCAGATTTGGAAAATATGATGAAATTAAAATCTCATCGGAGTACAAAACAAATTCCAACCACAAATATAGCGAAAACTAATGTCAAAGACCTAGGAGTGATCATGTCAGAGGATCTCATCTTCAAGGACCATAACACCGTAGCAATCGCATCTTCTAGAAAATGACAGGATGCATAATGAGAACCTTCAAAACCAGGGATGCAAACCCATGCTGACACTTTTCAGGTCGCTTGATCTATCTAGGCTGGAATATTGCTGCACACTAACTTCACCTTTCAAGGCAGGTGAAATTGCTGACCTAGAAAATGTGCAGAGAACTTTACGGCATGCATAACTGCGATAACCACTCAATTCGGGAATGCTTGAAGTTCCTAAACCTGTACTCCCTAGAACACAGGGGAGAGACACATTATTATATACACGTAGAAAATTCTCGTGGGATTAGTACTAAACTTGCACAAGAGTGTCACTCCCTACGAAAGCAAAGACTGGCAGGCATTAACATCCCCCAATGAAAGCAGGGTGCCACTAGCACGTTGAGAGACAACACAAAAGTGTCAGGGTCCAAGACTGTTCAACTGCCTCCCAGCAGCATACATCAGGTGATTACCAACAAACCCCTAGCTGTCTTCAAGCAGGCACTGGACAGGCACCTAAAGTCGGTAACTGACCAGCCAGGCTGTGGTTCGTATGTTTGACTGCGTGCGACCAGTAGTAACAGCCTGGTTGATCAGGCTACGATCCAACATTAGGCCTGGTCACAGACGGGCCGCAGGGCGTTGACCCCTGGAACTCTCTCCAGGTATACTCCATGTATACAAGGTATACAGATCTAGCTGACATCAATGACATATGTACTACTGGAGTTTACCTGGAGTTTACCTGGAGAGAATTCCAGGGGTCAACGCCCCCGTGGCCCGGTCCGTGACCAGGCCTCATGTTGGACCAGAGCCTGATTAACGAGGCTGTTACTGCTGGCTGCACGCAGTCCAACGTATGAAACACAGCCTGGCTGGTCAGGTACCGACTTTATGTGCCTGTCCAGTGCCTGCTTGAAGACAGCCATAGGTTTGTTGGCAATCCCCCTGATGTATGCTGGGAGGCAGTTGAACATTCTTGGACCCCTGACACTTTTTGTGTTGTCTCTCAACGTGCTAGTGACACCCCTGCTTTTCATTGGGGGATGTTACATCGCCTGCCGAGTCTTTTGCTTTCGTAGGGAGTGACTCTCGTGTGCAAGTTTAGTACTAATCACACGAGAATTTTCTACGTGTATATAATAATGTGTCTCTCCCGCCTGTGTTCTAGGGAGTACAGGTTTAGGAACTTCAAGCGTTCCCAGTAATTGAGGTGGTTTATCGCAGTTATGCGTGCCGTGAAGGTTCTCTGCACATTTTCAAGGTCAGCAATTTCACCCGCCTTGAAAGGTGCAGTTAGTGTGCAGCAATATTCCAGCCTAGATAGAACAAGCGATCCGTAAAGTGTCAACATGATCTTGGCATCCCTGGTTTTAAAGGTTCTCATTATCCATCCTGTCATTTTTCTAGCAGATGCAATTGCTATGGTGTTATGGTCCTTGAAGGTGAGATCCTCTGACATGATGACTCCCAGGTCTTTGACATTAGTTTTTCGCTCTATTGTGTGATTGGAATTAGTTTTGTACTCCGATGAGATTTTAATTTCTTCACTTTTTCCGTATCTGAGTAATTGAAATTTCTCATCATTGAACTTCATATTGTTTTCTGCAGCCCATTTAAAGATTTGGTTTATGTCTGCTTGGAGTCTTGCAGTGTCTTCAACGGTGGACACAGATTCGTGTGTCATCTGCAAAGGAAGACACAGCACTGTGGCATATATCCCTGTCTATGTCCGATATGAGGATGAGGAACTGGATGGGAGCAAGTACTGTGCCTTGTGGAACAGAGCTTTTCACAGTAGCTGCCTCAGACTTTACTCTGTTGACTACTAGTCTTTGTGTTCTACTTGTTAGGAAATTATAGATCCATCTACCAACATTTCCTGTTATTCCTTTATCACGCATTTTGTGTGCTATCACACCATGGTCACACTTGTCAAAGGCTTTTGCAAAGTCTGTGTATATAACATCTGCATTTTGTTTGTCTTCTAGAGCATCCAGGACCTTGTCGTAGTGGTCCAGTAGTTGGGATAGACAGGACCGTCCTTCTCTAAACCCATGCTACCCTGGGTTGTGCAATTGATGGGTATCAAGATGAGTGTCGATCTTGCTGAGTGTGACACGAGGCAGCACTAATTTTCGTAGTGGCACTGCCGGTGGCTCTGCGGATACTCTCCACTGATAGAACAAGTCTAACCTGAGTATCTTATATCTGCCTTTTACACCCCCCCCCCACACACACAAAATAACAAATATATGAGATATTCCAAATGTTTGTCCATTAGAAATTGAAACACATTTTAAAAGATTTGATAAAAGATAAAGATTTTATTTCTTTGCAAGGTTACAATGTGTATTTGCAATTTTGATTAGTTAAGTACAAAGAAAGCCAATATCAAGCCGGGGTATGTTTTCTGTGAAAATAATTTCAATCTAATCTAATCAATAATAATGGATATTCGTACATCTATAAGCCAAATCTTACTTGGGAGATATTGGGCTAAATGCTAGTACAGCTGATTGTGTAGAAAAAAAATAAAATATCGCTAATATCATGCTACTTTGGGCGTTTTGGATGCAACGTAAGTGATTTCATATGGTTTCCCCTGTATATTAAACCGTTTTCTTTAGTACAAGACGAGAAGTAAGAGAGAAAACTTTTCTTGTAGTCTGTAACATGACTAAATCATTGATCGCAGCCGGCAACCACCCTCCGTTATAATATGCAAAATAATATTATTTAACTCGTCTTTATTATGTTTTTATCTTATTTATGTTATGCCTGCTATCATTTCTGAATAAATGGTATAAGCAGATAAAGTTTATTAGTAATAATAGTGTCAGTATAAAAACATTTGTTGCCGAGGGCCAGACTGCTGACACAACAATTCTTGTCCTTTGCCTCTTCTCTTGGCTTCTCCTACTCTACTATAGCTCCTCCCACACTGTAATGATGTTAAGTGGTAAATTTAATGTATTAGAAAGAAAATAGACAAAATAAATAAAATTCTAAAAATTTACCTTGCGTTCCTGCATATATTTATGTGGTGCGTCATCACAAGACATGTTCAAATAGCTATAATTTGCTGTAGAAACAATATATTGCAATGGGATTACTATTTTTTATAAAGTGGTAGAGAACCTTTTCTGAAGGTAATAAAACAAAAAGTACGAAATTTGATGGAAAATTGACGAAATTATGCTTCGCGAATTTTGATGCGTCAGCGATATTTACGGATCGGCGATTTTGCTGACTTTGACTCCCATTTTAGGCCAATTACATTATACCAAATTCTTAGCTATTTCACTAGTATTACTTCTATTTTATTGATTGAGAACAAGAAATCGCCCAGTCAACTGTTATAACTACAAAATAAAGTGATCGGAAATTGGTAATTTAGCCAATTTAACTCAAAGTTCAAAATATTCCAATTTTAAAATAGGGAGCAGAATAAACAATGCAGGCATTGCTGGCACTACACTAACATTTCCTCTGTTCATTAGTTACGTTTTCAGTCTTTATAAATGAATTCCATTTTGATATTTTATTCACATAATGAATTTTTATTCAAACCAAAAATGGAAGATTTACAGTTATGCAATATTGAAATAATTGTACAAATAATATAACCACATTTGTGAACGTATATTAGACTCACCAGCTGGCGCATATTAGATGTATGAGATCATTTGTTTACTCTTGAACATCGGCAAAAAATTAACATTTCCGCTACATTCAGCTCAGTTTCAAGCCATTTTCTGTACTAAAACCAATCAAAATCAAATTTATTTCTGCAATATATCTTCCATTCTATCAAATGAGACCAAGAAATAGCAAATACAACTGTACAAAGTATACGAAAAAACACTGCAAATTCGCTGTTTTAATAGAAAATTATGGTCTCAGTTTTTTTTTCTCCTTATGCACTGTGAGCTGCAGGATTTGTTTTATTTGGTGCACACTTACCACATAGATGTATTCTTTCATATCTAGGCCCAAATTTACCGCTCACAGCTTATTTGAGTGAGCTGAGCTCATGGCGTAGAACTACGTTGTGGACCCTCAACTCAAAGCTGTAGAACTACGGCACAGACCCTGAAAGGGATAAGTATACAAGTCATGATATAGCATGTAATGAGAGAAATTTGTTAGATTATGTATTGGTGGACAAAAGGTTGATGGGTAGGGTTCACGATGTACAGTGCTAGTCATGGCATTATGATGGGTGAGGATCCCGGAATAATGCTGTGATGAAAATCAAATGCCTGCCTTACAGGGAAGTCTTTTTCGTCAGTGCATTACGCCAGGTATCAGCTCTTAGAATGTTGTCACGGCTTGCCACCACACTCCACAATGACTCCTCAGTGCTCACGTGGCTCCCATGGTGAAAATTTTTTATGCACTTTTGTCTCTCATCCGCTCCATCTGTTGTCCGGTGTTCCCTTTGGTTTCCAGGCTATACATGTTTGATTATGGGTAAAAGGAAGTCCTTAACACCTGAAACTATAGCTCAAATCATAGGGCATCACAAAGCTGGGCATCAGACGAAAGAAATAGTGGAGAATGTTGGTGTGTGTGTGTGTGTGTGAGCGTTTAGTTAGGAATTGGGTGCAGCGTTTCAAGGCTGGTGGTGGTGTCGACTTACCGTCTGCCAAACCTCTGCCTGGTCCCTTGAAGAAGACATTTGTTCGTACCTTAACTGTGTTAAAGAAGCAGTTAGAGAGTACACCTGAGATAACTGCTAGAGAATTGAAAGAAAAGAAACCACATCTTCTCTCAGAGGTGTCTGTAAGAACTGTTAACAGACGTGTATCAGTACTCGGCGCTGTAGTAACTGCCAGGTTAAGAAATCGATCCTATCCAAGCCACAGAAGAAACATTGGCTGGATTATGCAAAGAAATATCTTCACTGGACTCCTCAACAGTGGTCTGAAGTACTTTGGAGTGATGATGCAACCTTCACCATCACCTGTAACTGTAGATGAATGGTTCAGAGAACCAACAAGTTATAAATTAGACACATATGCAACACTTGGGTATCTTTATTGAGGAAACGTTTCGCCACACAGTGGAGATTCAAACGAATTCTTCAACACTTGTCCAACCTTTGGACGAAGACCTACTTCGACTAGTGGATAGTACCACTATGACCCGCCTCCTGCTGCTTCGCCTCACCTGATTACAGTATATAAGCCACCTCTACGGACATGTGCTGTACTTTCTACAAGATTGATGGACTGAACACATCGACTCCAGGCCGAGGGACTGATTACCTCAAACTCCTCCTCTCCTTACACCTTTCTACTTTGTATTGACTGATGAAGCCACTGTGTGGCGAAACATTTCCTCAATAAAGTTACCCAAGTGTTGCATATGTGCCTAATTTATAACCTGTAACTGTGGGGGACATGTGTACCAGCCCAGAGGTAGTGACCCGCTAGACCCACGCTACACCTGTGGGACCACCAAACACCCAGACTCGCTCATGGTTTGAGGGTGTTTCAGTGCTCAGAGTGTTGGTGAACTTTTGTGCTTCCCAAAACCAGTAAATGAACGAGTATAATTACCTGGAGTTATTGTGTGACAATTTACCTGAGGCGTTTGACAAATGTGGGGCTTCGGTCATACCACCAAATCTGTAGTTCAGTGGCTTAAAGACTGTGAAGTAAAGTTCTTTAATGACTGCCCAGGCAATTCCCCAGGCCTAAACCCTATTGAGAACCTCTGGTCAATAGTGAAACAAAGTTTACTGGGCATGGATATCAGTTCCATCATGCGGCTGGAGGCTGCTCTACATGAGGCATGGAATAATATACCTCCCCAAACCCTCAAGAATTTGTGTGAGAGTCTTCCTACACTGCTGAGGGACGTAATTAAGCGTAAAGAACTCAGCACCAAGTATTAAAACCTCAGTAAGTGTGCAAATATATATATTATAATATTTCATGGTATGTGTTTGTGCTTTGGTACATGCATGGGGAGGGGCGGCATAATGTTGTGACTAGCACTGTACATGATTAATAGGGGCAACGGATATATCGTATCATTATTTAATTGTAGCTACAGTTAGAGTAAGAGGTTGATAGGACAAAGGAAAATGGCAGGAGCAAGTAAGAGAGAGGTGAAAGTTTATAAACTAAAAGATGAGGAAGTTTAGGCTAGTTAAAACAACTATTGGGAGAAAGATTTTTACAAAGCAGAAGTGATATATGAAAGGAGAGTAAAAGAAAGGTGAAGAGAGTGGTGATTAGATTTTGGCACCGAAGTGGCTAGTTTATTGTGCACCCCATATCCATCCTGTGGAGGTGAGAGAGTACAAAAGGAGAGGAAATGATAGAGTGGGTGAAGCACTGTCAATAAATTTGGCTGAGAATAAGAAAAAAATTTGGAGTAAGTTAAACAAATTTAGAAAGCCTAGGGAGCGAATGGATTTGTCAGTTAAAAACAGAGTAGGGGAGTTAGTAGATGGGGAGCTGGAGGAATTGGGTAGATGGTGGGAATATTTTGAGGAACTTTTAAACATCGATGAAGAAAGGGAGGCAGTAATTTAATTCACTGGTCAAGGAGGTATAACATCTTTAGAAGTGAAGAAAGCAGGATGTGTGGAAAGGTGCGTGAGGCATTACATAGACTGAAAGGGGTAAAGCAGCTGGAACTGATGAGATCTTGACAGAAATTTTAAAAGGAGGGGGATATAGTGTTGGAGTGGTTGGTATTTTTGTTTAATAAATGTATGAAAAGGGAAGGTACCTAGGATTGGCAGAGAACATGTATAGTTCCTTCATATAAAGGGGAAGGGGCCAAAAGAGTTTGTAAAAATTATAGGACAATAAGTTTACTGAGTATACCAGGGTATACACAATTCCTTGTAATGACTGCAGCAAATTATACATCGGCGAAACATCCAGAGACCTCCAAACACGTATTTCAGAACACCAGTACGCAGGCAGATCTGACGACCCAAAAAATGCCTGTGTTCAACACCGAAATTCATACAACCATTTAATCAACTACAGAAACGCAAGACTCATCGCCAGAGAAGACAACACTCAATACCAAAGAATCCTGGAATCATCACTTATTTGTATATACAACAACTTCAACCAGAACAACGGCTTCTACAACATAGCTGAACCTATTGCCAAGAAACTTTTCATCGCTATCCTACATAGAACTCAAGAATGGAACACTGCAGGTCCTTTAAGTTACCCGAGGTTTTAAACTATCACACTACTCTGAAGACTGTTACATGCAGCATTCTCCACCTGACCCAGCATTCTCCACCTGACTAAATCCTATAAATAACCTTGTTTCTTTTAACCAGGTAGATCTGTTTGTGACTCGATAAAGCCCACTGTGTGGGCGAAACGTTGTCAATAAGCTCTTCCACAATAAGCTCTTCCACAATGAGCAACATCACAATATGCACCACTACAATAAACACCACAACGAGTATCACCTCAATTTGCACTAACACAATTAGCCCCACTACCACCACACTAGAACCATACCACCAATAGGAGAACCACCACTAGGACTAAAACAACCACTACATACTCCATCACACAATACATCACAGGTCAGTACACATTCCTGCATTTCTCTGGACCAGGCCACGTAGTGTACGAGTTTGGACTTGGAGCTCTACATTCTGGGTCTCGTCACCTCAGCTGCAAACTCTGCAGTGTTTTGTACTCTTGGGAAATCTGGCTGAGAACACCTCTGCATAATTCATCTAGAGCCACTACTTTCTGGGAAACATTTTAGGACCTCAAACTTTGTGCATTATGGACAATTTATTTTTTAAATGGGTAGAATCCTTTAAAAGTTTGTATTTTCCAGGGCATTAATAATAATATTGTGATTGTCTTCAATCCTTAGTCTTTTCCTTTAATTAACAAAGCATGTCAGAAAATGTAATTATTATAATATTAATTATTATTATTATTGTGAAGGGCTAAACCTGCAACAGCCATGTAGCGATGAACTCCAA
This sequence comes from Cherax destructor, assembly GCA_009830355.1. Classification (NCBI taxonomy): domain Eukaryota; kingdom Metazoa; phylum Arthropoda; class Malacostraca; order Decapoda; family Parastacidae; genus Cherax; species Cherax destructor. Next base: position 46,472 of record WNWK01014105.1, read on the forward strand.
GCACTCAGGTGGGGAAAATGCCTGTTATCAACCCACATAAAATCACAGCTCATTCCCCAAGATCCCCTTCCAAGCCCAAAATTTAACTCCTTAAGTGGGTGAGGAGACACTTTGTGCCCTTACTTTCATCTTGTCGCTGTTAGGGGAAACCTTTGCATCCCTCAGCTCGTGTTCAGAGATCCCCTTCAAAGTCCTCGTCCCCCAAGTCTCTCCCATTTTACTAGAAACTCTTCTTCCAGGATTAACCAACCTTCAAGGGAGCATCTCGACAACCCTCCACTGACTTTTGCCTCTGCTGCTGAGACGTGTGTACGTACATCAGGATGCAGCCACAGTGAGAAAACCAATTCATCTTGGGTTTGGAATTCAGGAAAGCTGTAAGGTTGCATTTCGATTATACACGAGCATACATTTCTAATCCAACAAGTCGGAAATGTTCTGATTAAACTGAATTTTACCAATTCCAGAAGGGATGCTTTTCTCCAGGCCGTTCATCAACATTTCTCTTCCTCATTCTTTTATCCAATCGCATTACAAAGGCATCTCAAAAATATCCGGTGAACATGACATTAACTCATGTGAAGATTTGAAGCGGAGTAACCCTGTCGCCCATCTTCTTTGTAAATAAACATTGGGAAGAAAGGAAAGGCGTCCAGGAGCTTGTCATCTTTTCTTGGGGAAGGGCCTCTAGCTGCTATTGCAGGAGAATCCCCGCTAGAAGTCATTAGGAAAATGAAAGGTCTGGGTATATCTAAGACTACCCCAAACCACTGCAGAAGGGGAAATAGATCCTCCAACAGTTAACCGACTTAATCAGGTCGCATTCCCTGGAACACAAACAACTATATAGCTGACAGCTCTCTCACTGGTGGTCCTCCTGGTTCCAGCGCCATCTCTCTGATGATTTGGGTGAATAAATTACCAGTTTCTATATGAGGAAATGAGTCATTTACAAATAACCATGTATTAGCCTTCCCACACTTAACATTAATCCGGAGCGATGTTTCACATGAGAAGTATGGAGACATACAGGGAAACATTATTAAATACCGAGACGATAAAAGAGCACAAGTTGACTTTTTTACTTTACTCAATATTTTCGTTCATAATTTTCCCTAGACAGATCCGTAACCCGATTTAAAAATCGGGGGGAAACTTTGTTAATAAAGACGCATTATACCGCATTTTCACCAAGTAAAGGGGAGAGAGGCAGGGAGGGGAGGAGAAGGGGCACGGGCGACACTGGAGTCCAGAGTCAAAATATTGTTTGCTGGTAAGGGGCCAGAAAGATGGTCACTTGGGAAACCTCTCGTTTGGTAGTCTATTCATGAGATAAGACGCCGAATGAAGCTAAAGGAGGGCATACTTTTGTACCCTTTTGAAAATATACACCCCAGCGCATTTGTTGGATGCTTTGTGGACTTAATACAGACCTTTCGGCCCCGTTTATTGGGAGGGTATATTGCCTTTTAATGAGAGTGTTATATTTGGCAATACTTACTCGTATTTAATCTTTTGGCAAGTAACTCTAACTTGAATAGTTTAAAAGCTATGGGGGATCACTTCCTCGGAAAAATACCACCCACTGCAAATATGTAAATTTTCTGTGCAAATGTTTTCTGGAATACAAATGCCCTTTGTAACCCCACAAAATGACCATGAAATAATGCGACCATCTTTAAAATTCAGTGAATTTAATTGATTAATGTTGGTAGAACTACCCACAAAATGTTAGGTAAAGTGACACAAGGAACTAATCTGACATTTTATTGGAACGTTCGCTCACTAGGGGCGAAACGTAACGGCTTGACAAAGCCGTTACCTAACGGCTTTTACCTAACGAATTTAGGGCTTACATTTTTTAAGAATGAACACACATCAGAATGGGGAGAGACCTTGGCTTATAATCCGAAAATTACACCGCTACCTTTGTTTACGTGGTAATTAATAGAACCATACAAGAATGAAAACTTTATTATTCACTTATCATTTTGAGAATAGCTTTAGGTAAATATAGGATATCAAGGAGAAAGATGAGACAAGGAAAACCCCAAAAGACGATATAGAACAACCCAAAATGAGGCCTCATTCTCGTTTTTTTTTTTTTTTTTTTTTTTTAATTTAAAAACATGGGAATACATATACAATCAAGTTCATATACAAAAGCAGAGGTTTGGAAAATGAGAAGTCGAGTCCCCGTGTGGTAATTGCCACTTAACCAAGATCTTGCAAAATGTAAAAAAAGAGGGTGGGTGCAGGAGGAAGAGGAGCGATTACTGAAGAGGGACGAAAAGACAGTGGCAAGGGAAAAAGGCATTTAAAGTGAAAGTGATATACGGAGGGAAAGAAGAGGATAAAAAAAATTTTGGGGATGCTAAAAAGGGACCCAGAGGTAAGAGGGACGTATATGACAAATTTTTTAAGCCTGAAGAAAAAGAGTCGGGGGAAAAGGGGAAACAAATGTTTCTCTATTTCAAATTATCCATAATAAACAAATAATATACTTTAACCAAAATAACCATAGCATTTAATTTGTCTTCTTTCGTAAGACGACGTCAGATTATTTTTAAATGATGATTTGACCTTTATTCTTCATGAATGTTATCTACATTAAAAATTGGGGAAGACGTACTTATTAAATACAAAATATCAAAACGATTGAAATTGAAAAACCCTTGTTGTTAAACGTTGATTGGATTTTTATCTATATATATTTAGTTTGTTGAACCATAATCATGTAGATAGGTAATTGAAGGACTTTAATGTTATATTCAAGCTCCTCTCTCTCTCTCTCCTAAATCTGGGGCTCAAAACCTTGATCTCCCTCAGCCTTCCTCTTCTCCCGGTAACTGATAAGATCACAATTCCCCAAAAAGCAGCAATACATCAAGACAACAATCAAAACAGTTTGCCCTAAATCAGGAGAGATCCGGAAAAAAAATTGGGGAAAAATTAATATCCGGGCGGAGGAATGAGTCGGCGTAATACGTGACATCCGTTAACTGCCTTCACAAGAGCCACGCAGCCATGTGCACTCTTTTTAGATTTAGGCCGGTTCTCACGCATTCATATTTTGAAAGTATTGATACGTACGTATACTTTTAAAGATACATTTAATGGATTAAGCTAAAAAATACGTAACGTGACGATTTTGTTAAACGTATTTAGAGTTTCTAATTATGTTCTTAAAATTTTAAGTTGAATTTATAAATATATTCATTATCATATTTCATTTTTATAATTTATAATTATATAATATTTGGTGTTGAATCAATATATATATATAACTGTTGACGTTGTCAATATACAAATGCGTTAACTGAGGTTGTCAATATACAACGCCAGCTACCTTTGACTCGCTTCTCAAGGGCACTACGTATCGAAGACGGGGCAGATCGGCGATCTCGTTTAACTTCGAGCCCTATTTCTCGCTAATTACTGCTACAGTCAACCAAACTCATAGCTATTTTTTTTTTAAAACTCCATTTGTTCTATAGATTGAGTACAAGAAACCTTCAGCTAAGTTACCGATTTAAACTACTCCAGTAAACTGGTCAAGATGCCTCTGCTCAATAGTTTCCGTTTTAGACCCCATATTACTCTATTATTAACACAACAAATAGAAGTAGTTATTCATATGGAGACTATTACATTATTGTAAAAATAATATAAATAAAATCATTGCACTCGTAAAGAACGGCGACTCTCCATTGACGCCAGACGACGATAAGTGCCTGACCACCAGATACGGTTCGTATATTGATCTAGCAAGTACGCTAGCAGTAAGAGCCTGATTGCTGATGTCTGCTGGTAACCTTTCTTCATATTGCATTCCCTGAGCTAACTAGCCTTTGCCGCAAACCTTGCGCTTCTCTACTTCGACTTCGCTTGACCAGGCTGGCCTAGGACTCGGCGCCGCATACTCTAAGAGATGTGGGCTCGACGTATAATGCGTAGTGTCCTGAACGATTCCTTTATCAGGTGAAGGAGTGTGCTGTGGCTCGTATTGGATCAAGTAAGCATGCTGCCAGCACAGCCTCGTCAGCTGAGAGTTCAGCGAGACACCCACCTGTGGCTGTGACATGGCATGCAATAACATATCTTTTGTGTCTGCATCTTTATCAGGTGAAGCCGAGTGTGTCGCTGGGTTCGTATTTTGACTGTGTGCGGCTAGCAGTAACAGCTCGGGGTTGATATACCGCTGGTGGCCACCCACCGGCGTACATGTGGGTACGGTGAAACGATCTTTGTCCGCATCTTGGCTGGGGGTGAAGGAGCGTGTTGTGTTCGTATTTTGGACTCAAAGTGCCAAAGAGTAAACAGCTTGGTTGATATGGTTCACACAGGCACCCCACCGGCGACATGCGGTGGCACGGGCGAACGTATTCGTCTCGCATTCCTTTATCATGCAAGGAAGGCAGTGGCGACTGCTGTGCACAGCCTGGTCAGCTGAGGTCTGCAAAGAATAGCCCGTTGCCGAGGTCTGAAGTAATGGCCTGGTTGCCGAGGACTGACGGGTATACCCACCGGTGTATTATGCAGACATTGGGTGAATGTATCTTTGCCTTTATCTTTATCAGAGCTAAGAGTACAGGCAACCAGCAGTAACAGCGTTGCTCCGCTATACACCCACCGTGATTAAGGGTACGGGCAAAGAATCACTCAGCTGCCGAGGTTGCACACCCACCGCGACATGGTACGGGTGAATGATCTTTTTGTCCGTATCTTTATCAGGTGAAGGAGTGTGTGCGACCAGCAGTAATGCCTGGCTCGAGGTTCGCTGGTACACCCACCGGTGTACATGTAGATGTGGTGAATGCATCTTTTCATTCGTATCTTTACTGCGAAGGAGCGCCACACACCGGGAAGAGTAACAGCCTCAGCCACAGGGTTTGCTGAGACATCAAATGTAAGGTATTATGGCAGTGCGAATGTATCTTTTCAGGTCCGTATCTTTGGTCAGTTAAGATACAAGAATGTCTGTCACGAGGTTCTGGCGCCAGACACCCAATCAAGCGATTATGGTACTGGTGAATGGGTCTTTCGTGTCATCTTATTGGGCGTGGTGGTTGAGCTGGCACGGGCGCGCTGACTGAAAGGTGCAAGAGCCCACGCCGAGGTTCCATTTTAACTCACCCATGACAGGTGAGACAAGTGAACGATTCAGGGTCCTGTGATTCTCATTATGGGTGAAGGACAGAAGTAATTGCAGCAACAGCCTGGGCTGCTGCACAGCCTGGTTGCCGAGATCTGCCTTCTCAGACACTCCACTGGGTGCATATGCAAGTTTTGAAACGTATCTTTGCACCAGATTTTACCAAGAAGAGGTGGTAACAGCCAATACAGATCATCACACCACCTGGGTGTATTATGGGTACTGTGAACGATTCGCGTCCGTATCTTTATCATGGGCGAAGAGTGCACCGGGCCGCAACAACCCGGCCGCTGGATGTCGGGGTACACCCACCGAATGTGATGCGCGGGTAATGAGCCGGGCAACACTCGGTTGCCGAGGTTCACCAGACACCCACCGGGTGTGTACATGTAGACAAGTGGAAAGCAGAATGTACTGCTGATTTAGGTTCTCGGAGACACCCACCGGGTGTACATGCGGCGCGAATGTATCTTTGCGTGCCCATTCACTGTGGGTGAAGAGCTGCAGTAACAGCCCGTCACAGACTGGGCCAGACACCCACCGCACATGTGGCACAGCAGCTGACTTTTTATGGCCGTATCTTTACTGCGTATGAGGGCCGAGCCACACACACCTGCAAAAAGAACAACCTGGTCAGCGATCACTGGGTACAGACCACCGCGACAGCGGTACGGGTGAAGTAATAGCCTCGGTTGGATGAGGTCTATTACTGAGACACCCACCGCGACATGGGTAATGAACTGGATACTTTACACCTGGATCTTTAATGCAAGCAAAGAGCTGGGAGCACACATCAAAGAGTAACACCGGTCATTGAGGCCTGCTGCACCCACCGGCAGGCGCGTGGCATGGGGTGAACGTATCTTTCAGGTCTCGCATCTTTAATGTGAGCTGACGGAGAGCTGCGCGTACGACCAGCAGTAACAGCCTGTCACTGGAGGCTCGCTGTACACCCACCGGCAGCATTGGCGTGGGCATGGGTGGAATGTATCTACTGGGTGACGGAGCACACGCTGGCCAAGAGGTAAGAGCCCACATGAGGTCTCATACACACCCACCTGCTGGGC
>WNWK01014106.1:0-52693 GCA_009830355.1 Cherax destructor
AATAATTTTGGGGCGACTTATCATTAGATAAAACAGTAGGATAAATGATAAGGGGTAGTTAAATCTTGTTTACCTTTTCGGGAAAAACTATTGTTTTTTTGTTCTGTAAATTTAATCTCATTTTCTGTCCATGTGGACATCATCATCAGACATATGGTATTTCTCTTTGTATTGTTTCCCCCTTTTTTCCGGAAAAGTTAAATTTCCCTTGGGTAAAAGGAAGGTCTTCCCCGGCCCCAGCCACATGTTACTGGTCATGGAGCTGATGAGTGGGGACCTTCTCAGACCTTAGATCACTGGGGCACAAGACAATGACATCTTTTTTGTTCTCAGTGTTGATGTAATTTTCCCCTTTACATATTTTTTTTTTTCAAATATTTTTTTTTTTTTTTTGTCTTATATCATCCCAAAGCAAGCACTAAAAACACTTTTAAAGGGTTTTTCATATTTTTTCTCATTTTTTGTTTGTACATGTCTGTTTGCTCTGTATTTGTTAGAATTAGGGTATACAGTGGTCCTTGACTATCGGTCTAATCCTTTCCCAGGAGCTAGACCTTAATTTTTTTGACATAGAAATTTTTATAAAAAAAATTTAAAAATACAATTAATCTTTTCCACCAAAAATTCTTTTTTTTTTAAAAAAAAAATTATATTTTTCATACAAAAACGGGAGCTGAAACCGGGAAAACCTCTCTTCCAAAATATTTTGCCATTCCTGGTTCCACCATACAATTGTAGGCCAGACCAACAAGGAGGTGGCAAAAAATATTTATACTAAAGACCAGCTTGAATGTACCCACAATACATGCACAAGAGATGAACATGGAGATATATAATAGCTAAGTTTAAATCAAAATACTACAAACCTCTCACAGTTATAAACATCTATAAATTACCCAGTCAAATATTCAGCAATTTAGTGAAAATTTAGGGCTTGATTACTGATGCACACATACAAAGACCACTTAATCCTCACAGGAGACTAATATAAACCCCCCTCCCAAGATCAGGACTCACAAGTTAATTCTGAAACCTATGAGCAACTGCTTGCTGCTGACAATAACAAAACCTCAAAATCTCTGAGACCTGTGCCTCTCTATTAGACCATATCTGGGCCCACCATATCCCATTAAAATCAGGCATAATCAACAATACCACAGAACTACCCAACCTTTCTCATAACCAACCTCGGAAAAAACCACTAGGGGACTACTAAAGGGTTTCCTTCAGACTACATAATGAGACGGGTATAAATAACTTCATAACAGCTATGACAAACTGACTGGCAACGAAATAGACAACTTACAGATACGCTTATGTATTATTTAAATTTTTTTAAAAAGACCAAATACCTCTATAATAAACATTGCCCTAAAAAAACTAAACAAATCACAGATAAAAGATTAAATAGTCCCTGGCTAACCCCAGCATACTCAAATCCATTAATATAAGCACCTATATGAAAAACAATACAGAATGGGTCCCAAAAAACAAGAGAACAACAAAAAATTTTCCTAAACCCTTCCCTTCCATCAATACTCAAAATACATCCCCCATACAAAAAAAGGAGAGATCAAACGGGCCTGAATAACTACGGGCCCCGGACTCTTACCCTTCTCCCAAAATTTTTAAAAAAATTAATTAAAGACAAATATTCCTCCCTCCCTCCAACAACGTACTCAACCCCCAATTTGTTGGGGGCCCCTAATAAAAATACAAATGATGCCATTCTACACATGTTAAAAATAATTTCCGCCTTGAAAAAGAAATCCCATAAATCTTCATTGATTTATGTAAAGTTTTGAAAGTTGCCCATGATCTGTTACACCTAAATATCACATATGGTATAAGAGGCACCCCCAACTCCCAAAAAATTCCTTAAACAGAAACCAATATGTACATAAATGGAGCTGGGTCTACAGCCAAACTATTGTAAAAATTGTCCCACGGGGGGGGTGTTTTTATTTTTTCTCTTTTCCATTTATTAACATTACAAATGCATCTCAACTACTCAACCCATACTATTTGCAGATGACACTACATACGTTATCTCGCACTCAAGCCCAGACATCTAGCCAACACTGTAAATACTGAATTGCAAAAAATATCTACCTGGATGATGACTAACAACTTACCTCAATATTGAAAAAACCTATTTTATCCATTTTGGGGAACAGAGCACAAATACTTCCTAACATAATGATAAAGGGTCCCTATCACAAAACTCAGAGGGAAAATTCTTGGGAATCATCTTACAGTTTTTAAAATTTAAACATATACAACAAATTTGAAAGTCTAAAAAAGACCTGGGAATATTTATCCGAGATAGGACTATGTTCACAACCAGCCTTTTTCATATCACTCACTCACCCCCACCTCCCCCTATGGAATCTGCGCATGGGGCTCTCATCAATAACTCATCTCAGACCACTAATAACACACAAAAGGCAGCATTTGAATGATGATAAATTCACCAGACAACATACCCAAATATAAAAACCTAAACTTACTCACCATACAAGACATTAATACTTTTTACTGTGCCTATTACATACATGAACACTTATGCAAATATTAACCCACCATAACTTCCCTTTACCAATTTTAACAGGAACATGACCATAAACTAGATGAATCCTCCTGATGTTCCCCGTGTCCATCTAACACTATGAAAAAAACTCAATGCATATAAAGGCACAAAATTTTGGGAAACATTACCTGTCATTGCCAAAGAAACCCTGCCCCCCCCAATTTTAACGTTTAAAAAAACATCTTCTCACCCAAATCTAAATGCTCAATATCAAACATTCCCAACAAGTTGAATAATCCTTAAATGTAAAAACCATTAATCACTTAAATGTAAAAACCTGTTATATAATCATAAAGCTAACTTTTTTAAACATTTACATTATAATGACCACGTTTTTGTAACTGCATCTGCATTTTGTTTGTCTTTTAGAGCATCCAGAACCTTGTCGTAGTGGTCCAGTAGTTGGGCGCGGGAGCAACTCTCTAAACCCATACTCCCTGGGTTGTGTAATTGATGGGTATCTAGATATGGCGATCTTGCTTCTTAGAACCCTTTCAAAGATTTTTATAAAGAACGAGTGCTATTGGTCTGTGGTTCTTCCTTTTTTTCTCCCCCTTTTGGGGAAAGGTGGGGCTATGTCTTTTTTTTAGTAACTGGGGGCGACCCCAGTGTCTATGCCCCCCTCTCCATTGGATGTTAAAAGCACGTGATGGGGGCCCGCAGTCCTTGATGAAAACGGAGTTCCATGAGTCTGGGGCCCGGAGGGGAGTGCATGGGCATTCATTGTTGAAGTTTTGGCATCAGGGGAAGTCAGATAGGCGGCCCTCTGCCCAAAATTCTGTGGCACCTCATAAAATTCATTTAGGCCGACTTTTTCTGGTTAGCGGCTCCAAAAAATGGGGTCATACTGGAAATGTACTTTCTCATTTCCTTCTTTTTCATCTGTGAGGACCCATCCCGTTTTAAAAGGGGGGAATACTAGTTTTCTCGACTTTGATTTGGCATAAAAAGAAAACTTTGGGGTTTTTTCAATTTCATTTAAGGCTTTAGTTCTTCCATGTTTTTTATTCCTGTAAATTCTTTGAAATTTGATGTTTGCTCTTCTGACCAGTCTCCTGTATTTTAGATAATTTGGGCCCCTTTTCCTCCGTTATTCTCTGCCTTCCTGTATAGGGGGGCCCTCTTTCTGGTTACATCTTTCCCCTTTTCCCTTAGGAAAATTTTCCTTGAAACAACCCAACCCCAAAAGTTAATTGTTCAGAAAGTTAGGGTCGTGATGTAGGTATCTTCCCAGTTTATATATTTTGGGCTTGGTTTATTTGGGCCCACCCATGTTTTTTTTTTTGAAGTTGAATTTGGAGAAGGCTCCCCGCGGCTGATCGTATTTTGTCGATCTGGGGCTCCCTACATGTCTTTACCTGTTGTTGTGATCTGAGTATATTGTTTTAAAAATTTCATATCAATCATCATTGTTAGTGAAGATGAGGTCCAGCTATTCTCTAATCTTGTAGCTCACTATTTGTGGGTGGGGGAATTTTTGGGGCAGAGATTTAAAGTTCATGTGTTGGGGGCATCTAGCTGCCTCCTGGTGTTTTCTCTGCTACCACATTGTTTGCAAGTTCCTCCATTTTAGGTGCCTTAGGTTGAAATCCTCCAGGAGCAAGATGTTGGGGGGGTGGAAGGTTCCAAAGTGTTAATTTTGAAACTGTTCCTGGGAAATTTTTGGGGCTTGTTTTGAAAACTGTTTGTCGATGACCAGGTTTTGATTCTTCTTTTTTGCTAATACTTCAACTACATATTTGAGGATTTAGTAGTTTTAACATATAAATGACTCGGATATACAGACCAACCTCTGTTCACTCTCACATCTGTATAGGTTGTAGCCGGATCATATTTTGTCCGTGACTTTATGTGGGTCTCTGTGAAAGCCGCAAACATAGCATTGACTCCTGCATCCAGGTGTAGGTATCTTGTTTGTTTGCCGGCTAGAACTATATTGCAAAAAAAAACCTGCCTGTACATTGGAGCAAAAAAACCACCTTCCCAAACCTAAACCAATATCAAACATTCCCAAAAAAAGAAATAACCCCAAATGTAAAACTTTAATCATTTAAAAAAAACCTGTTATGAAAAAACCCCATACTAAGCTAACTGTTTCTATACTTTTTTTTATAATGCCCCATAACCCTTCCCAATGCAATTAATTGTTTTAAATTGTTATCTCCTCATGGTTGCATTGTACAATTAATAAATTATTATGTTCAATTATATTAAATTTTTTAAAATTAGATACACAAATTTATTTATAAAATTTTATCACAATTTTTTACTATTATCATATTAAATAGTCCTAGAATCCCATAATGCAAACATTTTGGGGCTGTTGCATGTACATCTTATTTATACCATGTTCGTTCCCCTAACTATGTATCATTGTACCTGTTAAAACAATTTTTAAATTTTTATTATTAATGTCGTTTTTTTGGGGGCGGGGGTCTTTTTTCGGCACTAATATCTGTTGTGTTGGAGTGGGGGCCATTGATTGGATTCCACCCAAAAAGATGCAGTTTGACGATTTCTGTCACCCCCTCCCAGCTTTTTTCCTTTCCCCACTAAAACCTCTCTCCCGGAGTGGCTGTGGCTACCCAGGTTTTGCCATGGTCGGGATGTTCGTGCCTTTGTACCCTTAGTTGAATGTGAAATTTAAAAGTGTCTTTCTGAACTGATGGGGACATTTGGGGGTGGGCTTACAGAACGGGGGGGCTTTTTTCCTTTCATATGGGTGCATTTTCGGGGGTGATCAAATTGGGGCCCATCTGTTTTCCCCCCAGATATTCCATGCCTCCCAGATCCCAATGAAATTTTTCACACAGGCCTGGTTTCTTTTGCCCTGGTTTTTGTGACTGTTTTCCCCATTGTATTGCCTTTTGGGTTGGTGTGTTCCTGTCTGGTTCTTGGCACTAGTGCAAAAGGGGCCCATATGGTACGGGGGGCAAGGGAAACGGGGTCTGATTTTTGGGGTTATCCTATTTTCCAAAATATGCTGCTATGTATATAATCTTTGTAACTGTATTTGTGTATATCTGAATAAACTTGCTTATAAATTTTATTTCTTGCAATTTTAAAAGGATTTTACATAGAAGTGCAAGAGGCACAAACATGCCATTTTGGGGCAATCTAATTATAGACTATGTAAAATTTTGTTTATTGATTGAGTTTGACTTTTTTAAATATTTTTTCAGATTACAATAGTATGATGATTTTTACAATGTTCAAATTATATTATGGGATACTACATTGAAAAAAGTGTTTTTGTAGGATGGTAGTTAATGATGCCACAGCGGAGGGAAGTTTATCAGGTGTACACAAATACGGGGGCGACATGATTATCTTTAAGCAGCATATGTTTGGAGAACCCAAAAACCAAAAAATCGCTTACATTAGGGGCCCTGTACAGGACCATATGAAAAAATTCCTTGGATTTCCAAGGACATTGCATATGGGAAATTGACCCATGGTACATTGCACCAATGGTACCCATGGTACATTTCCTCAAAGGTTTTTTGCACCATATGGACCATCACCATATGGTACATTAATATGGTTCATTAATGACCTTTGTGGTACCTCACTTCGACAGCTCCCCCTTTAACAATTATGGTGTATTTTTGTAGGGTGCTATTGAAAATGTATTTTGGTCCAAAAGGATTAATCTATTTTCTTTTCTTTGGAAAAATTCCCCTTCCCATCGGCACTTAAATAGCCGCTGGAACAATAAGCTTTTGTAACTTCGAATGGGGTTTTGATTTATTAACACAATACGGCAATATTTTCATCATTATTTTGTTTTAATAAACAAGTTTGTAAACAATATAATGATAAGCAAATGTTTGTTATTGTGGAATAATAATTTCAATTATCGTATACATATATTGGTCCACATGCCACAAAAGTTATGGAAAAAAAAATTAGAAAAGAAAGAAAAAAAAAAAGGAAAAAGAAAATAAAAAAAACCACTTCACCCGAAGTCGGGTGTGTGCCACCCGGGCATTTAGGTCAACTTCATGACTCAAACTCGGTAAATGATCGGGTTTTTTTTTTTTTTTTCATTACCTTCAAAAAAATATCTTTAATTCTTTTTTCAAAATTTCTTGGACCCTGGTGCACACTTTGGGTTTGGCCTCTGGCCCCTGGGGGTTAATGAGCTAAACCGGCCTCAATGCAAAGTAGTTAACACCTTAAAAAAAAGAGAAGGGGGTTCTTATATTTATCTAAAGTTTTTTTGGCTGTTTTTTTAAAGTTAAAATGTTGATCAGTGTACATGGTTCAAACCATTATTTGTAATACAGTAGAACGTCATTTGCACGTAGTTCTTCCTGAAAAAGTCGTGTTAGATAATTTCTCTTAAATAATTAACAGAACTTAGGGGAAAAATAGGGTTACGTGTTTAGAGTCCCCAAAAGCCAAACAAGTTTTTTTAGACCAAACATATCTTGCAAAAATTGAGGCTAATATGTAATTTTAGTCCATTGTCATGATCTATTACTGCTTAAGATACAAATGCAATAGAAATAATAGTATTTCTTACCTTGAATTGTGGGTAATGATGTTTGTGGATGGTAGTGAAGATGGATATATGGTTGGCCCTACTGAGCTGAGGTGGATATGTAATTGTAGGCATTGTCAGATCTATTACTGCTTAAGACTACAAATGCAATAGAAATAATAGTATTTCTTACCTTAAATTGTGGGTAATGATGTTTGTGGATGGTAGTGAAGATGGATATGGATGGTGTGGCCCTACTGGGCTGAGGTGGATAGTGAAGTTCTTGAACTGAAGTCGATGGTTGAACTGAGTGTCTAACTTTAAGTCAGTCGCCATTCAGTAAGTCAGTCAAGCCATTCAGTAAGTCAGTCAAGCCATTCAGTAAGTCAGTCAAGCCATTCAGTAAGTCAGTCAAGCCATTCAGTAAGTCAGTCAAGCCATTCAGTAAGTCAGTCAAGCCATTCAGTAAGTCAGTCGCCATTCAGTAAGTCAGTCAAGTCATTCAATAAGTCAGTCAAGTCATTCAGTAGGTCAGCAGTCATTCAGTAGGTCAGTCAAGTCATTCATAGGTCGTCAAGTCATTCAGTAAGTCAAGTCATTCAGTAAGTCAGTCGCATTCAGTAAGTCAGTCAAGTCATTCAGTAAGTCAGTCGTCATTCAGTAAGTCAGCAAGTCTTCAGTAAGTCAGTCAAGTCATTCAGTAAGTCAGTCGTCACAGTGTCAGCAAGTCATTCAGTAAGTCAGCAAGTCATTCAGTAGGTCAGCCATTCAGTAAGTCAGCGTTTCGAAGTCAGTCAGTCTTCAGTAAGTCAGCTTCAGTAAGTCAGTCAAGCCATTCAGTAAGTCGCGTCATTCAGTAAGTCAGTCAAGTCATTCAGTAAGCTTCAAGTCATTCAGTAGGTCAGCAAGTCATTCAGTAGGTCAGTCAAGTCATTCAGTAAGTCAGTCGTCATTCAGTAAGTCAGTCAAGTCATTCAGTAAGTCAGTCAAGTCTTCAGTAAGTCAGCAAGTCATTCAGTCAGTCAGTCAAGTCATCCAGTCAGTCAGTCAAGTCATTCAGTCAGTCAGTCAAGTCATTCAGTCAGTCAGTCAGTCAGTCAAGTTAGTCAGTCACTCAGTCAGTCATTCAGTCAGTCAAGTCAGTCAGTCACACAAACTTATGTTTACATCTTTTTATGTGTACAAAGTAACACTTCATTACGGCCACGGGTTATGTCTTGTCTAATATCTTTGTTTTCTTCGTTAATTCAAGATCAAAACACAATTCACTCTATTTTATTCTTCACAAACACAGCTGGCTTGTAGCCAGGACTTCTTAACGCGTATGAAATACGTACGAATGCTGGGGTCCGGTGGGTGGGTAAGGCGGGTGGTGTCTGCTGAACCACAACAACAGTAGTAGTATCAAGACTGCTTGTGAGAATGGTTACTTGTTTTTCCTTCCCACAAACTGTAAGTAAGTTTATTCAGGTATACACAGATACAGTTACGAAGATTATCATACATGGCAGCATATGTAGAGAACCTAGGATAACCCAAAAGTCAGAGTGACAGTATTTCCATTGACTGACTTGGGTTATCCTAGGTTCTCTACACATATGCTGCTATGTATGATAATGTATGTAACTGTACTCACCTAATTGTGGTTGCAGAGGTCGAGACTCAGCTCCTGGCCCCGTGTATCTGAATAAACTTAGTTTACAGGAAGGAAAACAACAAATTCCTTTTCCTCAAAGCATGAGGATTCTTAGGCAGTAAATAACCATGCGCTCAAAATTTTTCCCCTCCTGCCGAACCGTGTAATATCATCTTTACATCGTGTAAGATGATAATGTGTCGCAAATCTTAAATCGTGCAATACCGGTAACGTGCAACATAATCTCGTGCTAAATGACGTTCTACTGTATTGTTTATTTGTTATGTGCAACTTCAAGATTATTATTCTTATAAACCTCCATCTTTGACTATCTACATTAGTATTAAGATAAAATAAAGATTTATTAAAAAGATAACCACTCTTATCTTGTCTAGACTTAATAATAATAATAATAATATTTTATTTTGATGCATGTTACAAGTGTACACTGTTATTGGTAGTTACAATTATAAAACTGTAATGCAAGGAGAGCCACTGGCATGCCATGGCATTTATGTACTAGGATTAGTCTGCCCAAAATGCCCGGCATGATAGTGGCTTTCTTTGTACTCCTCCTGTGAATCAATTTCCTCTACTCTGGTCTGATGCTTGTTCCAGATGAAGCTCTTGCAGCTCTTCAGTGGTTAGCTCTACCCTGTGGTCCTCTGCCAACTTTTACACATCCTCACCACTCACCTCCAACCCCAGGGACTTGCCCAGTGCCACAATACCTTCCATAACAGGCACAGGGTCGTCAGGGTCAGGGTCAGCCTCAAACCCTTCAAAATCCCTCTCTTCGACACAACCTGGCCACAATTGTCTCCAAGCAGAGTTCAAAGTCCTGGAAGTCACTCCCTCCCAAGCCTTACCTATAAGGCTTATGCAATGGAGGATACTGAAGTGATTCCTCCAGAACTCTCTTAGGGTCAACTCAGTGTCCGAGGTCATTTCAAAGCCCTTTGAAACACTGCTTTTGTGTAGAGTTTTTGAAGTTAGAAATGACCTGCTGGTCCATGGGCTAGATGAGAGGAGTGGTGTTAGGAGGCAAGAACTTCACTGTGATGAAACTGAACTCAACAGACAAAAAGTCTGCCAAGTTGTGAGGATGAGCAGGAGCATTGTCCAGTACCAGGAGGCACTTGAGTCCCAATTTCTTTTCCTGTAGGTATTTTTCACACTGGGGCCAAACACTTCATTGAACCATTCCAGGAAAATTTGCTTTGTGACCCATGCCTTAGTGTTAGCCTTCCAAAACACACAATTTACTCTTGGTGCCATTGTGTTTCTTGAACACTCAGGGATTTTCAGAGTGATACAGCAGTAAAGGCTTCACTTTAAAATCCCCACTAGCATTACTACACATGAGAGTTAGCCTGTCTTTCATAGGCTTGTGTCCTGGCAGTGCCTTTTCCTCCTGAGTAATGTAGGTCCTCTTTGGCATTTTCTTCCAAAAGAGGCCTGTTTCATCACAATTGTTGGGGTTTGAATTTTTCAGTGTCTACAAACCCCTTAAATTCAGTCACAAACTTTTCAGCAGCAAGTTTGTCTGAACTGGCTGCCTCACCATGCCTTACAACACTGTGTATGCCACTACGTTTCCTAAATCTGTCAAACCAGCCTTTGCCGGCCTTAAAATCACTGCATCAGCACTGGTTCCAGGCATTTTCTTGACAAGATTCTGCAACTGCCTTGCCTTTTCACAAATTATCGTCATGGAAATACTATCACCCGCTATCTGTTTTTCTTTGATCCACACCGCCGACAACTTCTCAACCTCATCCACTGTTTTTTTATCTTTTTTTGGCAAACATGTCAACACCTTTTGCAACATCAGCTTCCTTGATTTCTTTTCTCTTTGCCAGGATAAAGGTGATAGTAGATTTGTTTTTGTTGTACATCCTGGAAAGCTCCCCCACACGTACGCCACTCTCATATTTTTCTACTATCTCCTTCTTCAGTTCGATGGTGTTCCTCACTTTCTTTACCACAGGGGTGCCACTAGGAAGCTTCTTTGGACCCACGGTGACTTATATTTCACAGTGACAATCAATAACCACAATAAAATTATTGTGAAATGTTTGAATGAGCGCACTGAGTGATGTTCACTCAAGGATAAACAAAGCTAGACTGGCTCACGACGCCTGCGTGGGGATGCGCGCAAGCGTGGGCAGGCAGACAGGTCTGGTACGTGGGCCGATAGTCGGGGAAACGGCCAATTGTAGGGGAAAAATTGGGCCGAAAAAAGTGATCAAAACTCGAGTCGGCTGATACTTAGACCGGCCAATAGTCAGGGGTTCACTGTGAGGAGAGACTGTATTGCAATGGTTGGTTAAAGCACGTGAGTTGCTCTTTTAATCAATAATGTTGATACTTGTCAAGTTTTCTTGTTTTTCGGTGAATTTATTATCAAAGAGACCTCAGTAAGATTAGTTGGAGCCAGATAGGGACTTGCTCGCGTATTAGTATACTTGGAATTTTGCTAGCTAGACTTAAACCTTTGGTAGGGAAGAAATCATTTAACTTACTGGCTGTTTCATCAGGCTGCATATGTGGTTCATTGGGTTTAGTTAGGACAATATCTCTGGTTTTAGTCAATTTCTGAGAACCCAGGATTTGAGTGTGTGTATTCCAGGTCTTCTTTATGTCACCAAATCTTTTATTCTCCATGGGGAAGTGGAACAGAATTCTTCCTCCGTAAACCGTGCATGTTGTAAAGGTGACTAACATGCCGGAGCGAGGGCTAGTAACCCCTTCTGTATACTACATTATATACAGCCCTATCTCACCTGCCTCGGTGGGATAGGGCTGGTTTGATGAAAAAAAAAAAAATTTTCATTGACCCTGTTAGCATAATATGTACAGTTGTTTAGACTTTTTTATAAGTTTGATAAGTTATTACTATAAACCCACTATTGAAGAGCAAAATGTTGGGGACTCGAGCTTGGCTGAAATTTCAGGAATGCACATCATTGGCATTTCTGATCCTTACATAGGTACAGAAATCATTCCTCTTTAATCATATATTTTTTGTGATATGTAAGTGTGTATGTAGGTTATTACTGATAGATAGTCACCAATAAGAAATATCTCTCACATTTAATCCTGTACTGAAAGTTTAATAAGGGAGTTGCATGTACAGTGGACCCTCGGTTAACGAATACCCCGGAAATCGTGCAATTATGTAAGTATAATTTTGTAAGTTCTTGTGGAAGTGTATTTTTGGGGGTCTGAAATAGACTAACCTACGTGAAATTTTTCCTTAAGGGAGTAAATTCGTTCGGTAATGGCACTTGAGCAGACTTCAGGAGTGAAGTTTTTACGAAACTCGGGGGTCCACTGTAAATGTTTGATCCTTATAGTGTAATTTAATTTGTTTCCTTCTGTTAACTTATAAGTTATCCTCTTTTCCTATTGTAAAATCTTCATATGTAGTTTGTACTTTCCCACCACTCCATGAAAATGGGTGATAGGATTAAAATTAAGGATGATTTTTGCACTTGCTTGGCAACTACAATAAATAAAAGTTTGTGTAATAAATGCTTCCTTGACTGTTTCCTTGCAGCATGTGTGTGCCATGGCAATACAAATAGCAGATGGAATGGCTTATTTAGCAAGTCACAAAATTGTGCATCGTGACCTGGCTGCTCGCAATTGTTTAGTTGATGATCAACTTAACATTAAGATTTCTGACTTTGGAATGACAAGATTGACAGATAATGACTACTACAAAATCAGTAAGGCAGTAATATACACATTTTGTTTACCCTTTGAAAAGATATTAAAGACTTGTTCTTGTGAGGGTTATCATCCTTTCAAGGAATAATGAATATGGCTTCACTTGCATGTCAAATGTGTGTGGAAGACTGCCACTGATAGCATTGAGAATAATTACTGATTTCTTTAATATCTTGACTAAAATTATATTTTGCTCCACTGTGGTTAGCTTTGTTTATGGTTAGTTTTGTTTATAAACAAAGTAACATTTATGAAGATATTGAGGGCAACTGGTTAGCCAGATTTAAGTCCTGGAGATGGGAGGTACAGAGCCTGCACTCCGAGGGAGGGATGGGAATGTTGCAGTTTTGAGGGTCAGTTGAACTGTGATATCTGTACACTTCTAACAAGGCAGCTATTGAATGAATGATAGTGTATAATTTTTTGTTTGTGTTTTGTTTTACCCTATTTTTGATGGGAAATATCTGGTGTTAAAAAATAATACAACATTTTGAAGAAATAAAATCTACTTTGCATTCAGGGTCTAAGACCCACTAATAAAATTAGTAACTGCTTGCATAATGTTTATATACCAGTAAATAATTGCATTACTTTTGCCCTATTAGCCTTCTCTTGAAATTCTCGTGGACATGTGTGGCTGTACGTACTTCCTTTGATCACAGATCACCTATATCCACCTGCCTATCTCATTTCAGTAAAGATCTCTAGTCAGTGTAGAGAACATGCAGTACAGTTGACTGTCATTTAACACAGAAATTACCTTCTTGAAAATGGCATGTAATAAAATGTGTAAAATGAACTGAAAAATATATGGAAAAATAGGTTGTTTCATAGATTCCCACTAAACAGTCACCCAAATTTTTTTCAGGTCTTGAGATTGTAAAAATCGACAATAATATAATAGTAGATGGATGAAGTAATGTGCATAATTTGTCTGCTAGCAGACTAGAGGTGCCTCATTGTTCAATTGTCCCACTCTGCAGTTGTATGGGGTTAAAAATGAGGGGCTGGGGTGTACATGGGAAGGGGCTAGAGCTGTTAGGGTGAGGCTATGGGAGACAGTGACAACAAGTCTTAATATTTAGTTCACAATTCTTTACCAACTTACCCTGCTCTGACCTGCCCTCCCTCCTTCCCTGCAAGCCTGTCTGCTGTTCCTTGCCCTACCTGCCCTGTCTTACTATGTCTGTTGTGCCTTGCCTGTGGAGGATGTTTTGGGAGTAGGAGAGAAGAATTGGTGGGTTGGGGTGATGGAGGGTGGGACTCCGAGTGACAATACATGTACTAGACATGAACTGGGAGACAACAAGAGTATTATTATTATTAAGTCTTTAATTTTTTACTAATCTGCCTGGGTGTATTCTGGCATCTTGGAAGGAATTACCATAAAACCATGTATTTTGGGGTTTGAGTTGCAATATTTTGGAGATAAAATACATTTTCTGGAAGGAATTAATATCATAACTCAAGGTATGACTATTTCTGATCCTATTAGGGAATACATCGGTGCCTCTGAAGCTGAAAACAAAGATATTAAAGCAACACTAGCGAAATATGAATCCAAGTTAACCAACCTCGAGATCAAGATCCAAAACCTTGAAGAGAAGATTGCATCGGGAAGTACTGACACATAAAATACTCTGCAAACAGCTATAGCCAGTCACACCGATCAAATAACAACCCTGAATATGAAGGTGGAAGAAGCAATCAAGGACTGGAATAACAACATGCACACTTGACTGAATGAATACAGTGGAACCCCGAGTATCGTAATTAATCCGTTCCAGGAGCTAGTACTTAACACGAAGTTTTCGAAATTCGAACCATTATTTCCCATAAGAAATAATGTAAATACAATTAATCCGTTCCACAAAAAAATATTCACATATAAAATAATTAAAAACAATATATATATATACATTTACTTACCTGTATTGAAGAGTTGCAGGCATCTGGAAGATAGAGTAATGAGTAATGAAGGTTCTCTTGGGCATTTTCTTCCAAAACAGGCCTGTTTCATCACAATTAAACACTTGTTGGGGGAGGAATTCTTCAGCCTCTACGAAGGGAAATCCCCACTCCCTGCATGCCTGCTACACTCCTTGCATGCCTGCTACACTCCCTGCATGAATGCTACACTCCCTGCATGCCTGCTACACTCCCTGCATGCCTGCTACACTCCCTGCATGCCTGCTACACTCCCTGCATGTCTGCTACACTCCTTGCATGAAAGCTACACTCCCTGCATGCCTGCTAAACTCCCTGCATGCCTGCTACACTCCCTGCATGTCTGCTACACTCCCTGCATGAAAGCTACACTCCCTGCATGCCTGCTAAACTCCCTGCATCAATGCTAAACTCCCTGCATCAATGCTAAACTCCCTGCATGCCTGCTACACTCCCTGCATGCCTGCTAAACTCCCTGCTTGAATGCTAAACTTCCTGCATGAATGCTAAACTCCCTGCATGAATGCTAAACTCCCTGCATGAATGCTACACTCCTGCATGCCTGCTACACTCCCTGCATGTCTGCTACACTCCCTGCATGAAAGCTACACTCCCTGCATGCCTGCTAAACTCCCTGCATCAATGCTAAACTCCCTGCAACAATGCTAAACTCCCTGCATGCCTGCTAAACTCCCTGCATGCCTGCTAAACTCCCTGCATGAATGCTAAACTCCCTGCATGAATGCTACACTCCCTGCATGCCTGCTACACTCCCTGCATGAATGCTACACTCCCTGCATGAATGCTAAACTCCCTGCATGCCTGCTACACTCCCTGCATGAATGGTACACTCCCTGCATGAATGCTAAACTCCCTGCATGAATGCTAAACTCCCTGCATGAATGATACACTCCTTGCATGCCTGCTAAACTCCCTGCATGCCTGCTACACTCCCTGCATGAATGCTACACTCCCTCCATGAATGCTACCACAGGGGTGCCACTAGGAAGCTTCTTTGGACCCATGGTGACTTATTTCACTGACAATCACTAAAGCACCAAAAAAAAACACCAAATGTAGTGTGAATGTTTGAAAGAGCGCGCTAGGTAATGTTCTCTCAATGGTAAACAATGCTTCACTGGCGGCGTCCTGCGTCCCGCGCAGGCGCGGAGCAGGCGGACAGGTCTAATACGTTACGAAACACGAGCGGTTTTACGATTCTCGAAATCGTAAAAAGCTTACGAAACACGATGTTTACGAAGTAAGAACCTTACGAAACTCGGGGGTCCACTGTATCTTGATTTTCAGGATGACAAAACCGAAGAAGATAAGTTGTCTGATGCAGTTATAATAAACAGCAATCACATTCCTAGAGACATAACTCAATCCCAGTGCAAGGAAACTGCTATCAACATATTACAAGACCACCTACGAATTATTGTGCAAAGTAATGAAATCAAAGAAACGCGATTGCTAGGAAAACACGGTAAACATAGTACAGTGGACCCCCGGTGTTCATCCTGCTCCAAACTCGCCCTTTTATGTAAGTGTATTTTTTTAAATGCTTTTGTAAGTGTATTTTTGGGGGTCTAAAAGGACTAGTCTACTTTACATTATTCCTTATGGGAATAAATTCATTTGGTAATGGCACTTGAACAGCATTCTGGAACAAAAAAAATAACGAAAACTGGGGGTCCACTGTATTATGATCAGACTTCATTCATATGATAAAAAAAAAAAAAGGATCTAATTCAAACAGCAGTTACAATGAAAAATGGAGTGTACATCAACGAGTGCCTGACTAGAAAACGTCAAAACCTTCTGTTCAGGTTGAGAAAACTTAAACTGGAGAACAAAATCCATCAGTGCTTCACTCGTGATGGGAAAATACTAGTTCGAAAAGCATCAACAGGTCAGCAATTTCCTATATCAAACGAACGTGATCTCTCCAACTTCCTTAGACAAGCTGACATTACCATTACTGATTAGCAAAGTGTCCTCAACACATTATATACGTGTGGTGTATTAGTGTATGTTCCTATTACATTATTGTGCAATTCTTTGTACTAACTTTTACTAGCTAGTACCAACTACCTCATATACTATGTACTTTTTTTTAGTGCTATTACTTGCTTAAACTTTGTGCTATAAGTCAAGTCTTACTCTAAATTAATTTTATATCATATTTACTGTCTGTCCATTTAATTTAGTTTCCATATATATATTCTCTTGAAACAGTTCTCAACAAACCAATACCTAGTACTGCCTTTCATCCAGTAACTCCTTTACTCTAAGCTTTAAAAAATAATTAAGGTGCTAATTCAGGTGCTACAGTGTTTTACTCTCATTGTTTACTATTATATTACCTAGCTCCTTTATTTTTAGCTTTAGAATAACTACCATAGTTCATTTATTCACATTTGTATAAATAACTAAGGTACTAATTCATGTGCCAAGAGCTCTTTTTACATTGTTCTATTCTTAAGTCTAATTATAGAATCACACTCATTCTTATGATTCCAAACATTGATCCTGACATCAACCTCTTATTAAATGACTTAACATGACCCTAACAGCAACTGTAATTATTACACAGCAGAACAAGCAAAAGCACTACTCAGAGCCTTCAATAACATAACTGTCTTTAACTACAATGTCAGATCTTTAAGCAAACATTACGATGACCTCACAGCATTATTAAATTCCCTGCAGGCCAGTATGTATGTCCATCATTGCACTCACTGAAACTTGGCTAAAGCCTAATACTAATACTACAGATATCTATGCCATTCCTGGTTACACAGCCATAAATAACTGTAGGCCAGACCAACAAGGGGTGGCACAGCTATTTACTACTCAGACCAGCTTGAATGTATCAACAATACTTGAACAAGAGATGAATATGGAGAATATTTAATAGCTAAGTTTAAATCCAAATACAGTGGTACCTCGACTTACGATGGTCCCCAAACACACCCTTTTATGTAAGTTTATTTTTTTAAATGCTTTTGTAAGTGTACTTTTAGGGGTCTAAACAGACTAGTCTATTTTACATTATTTCTTAAGGAGATAAATTCGTTTGGTAATGGCACTTGAACAGCATTCTGGAATGAAAAAATATCGTAAGTCGAGGTACCACTGTACCTACAAAAACCTCTCACAGTGATAAACATCTACAGAGTACCATTGTCAAATATTAGCCAATTTAGTGAAAAATTAGGAAGTATGATTACTGATGCACACATGAAGACCACTTAATACCTACAGGAGACTTCAATATAAATCTCCTACAAGATCAAGACCCACAAGTAACTGAATTCACAAACACTATGAGCAACTGCTTGCTGCTACCAACAGTAACAAAACCAACAAGAATCTGAGACTAGTGCCTTCCTATTAGACCACATCTGGGGTAACACCATATCCCTTAAAAATCAGGCATAATCACAGATAATACCACAGACCACTACCCTACCTTTCTCATAACCAACCTAGGTAAATTACCCCAAGAAACTACTAAAGTTACCTTCAGACTACATAATGAGACAGCTATTAATAACTTCATAACAGCTATGTCAAACATCGACTGGCAAACCGAGTTAGACATCTATACAGATACGTAATGTATAATGTCTCTGATCATTCCATCAGTCAGAGCCTAGTATATACCAGATATTATGTTTTGTACTTGCTAGGAAAAACAAAATACTTCCCGGTGCGGTGGCTGCCTCCTGAGTACCTCATCAGCAGCAAGTTTACCAGTCAGAGTGATGTGTGGAGCTATGGCATTGTTCTCTGGGAGATTCTTTCTGGAGGAGCAAGACCATACAAGGTAAATTACTGCTCTCAGTGGATTAAAGTTATTTCCAGTTTTTCAAGCTTGGTCATTATTAGTAGATTTTAAAATACAGTGGACCCCCGGTGTTCGTCCATTTTTCATAACAGAATGCTGCTCAAGTGCCATTACCAACCGAATTTATTCCCTTAAGAAATAATGTAAAGTAGACTAGTCCTTTTATACCCCCAAAACTACACTTATAAAAACATTTAAAAAAATACACTTACATAAAAGGGAGTGTTTTGAGCAGGACGAACACCGGGGGTCCACTGTATTTGTGTAGTTTAATTGTGGCGGCTGTTTTGGCAACTTTTTACCAGTTTGAAGAATGAATGTCCATTTTTAACCCTTTCAGGGTCCAGAGGCCAAATCTCAGAGTGACAGCCAGGGTCCAAGAATTTTTGAAAAAAAAAAAAAAAAATCTTGCAGAATTAAAGATAATATTTTTCTATAGATAATAAAACAAAAAACACTTTTCTGATCAGTACTTTCCAAGAAGTTGATCCTCAATGACCGGGTGGTGGCAACATCAGTGACATTTTTTTTTATTTTACTGCTTTGTTCCTTTTTTCTTTTGCTTTCCAAATTTTGTTTTTTCCCAGTAACGTTTGTGGCTTGTGAGACCAATGTAATGCATAATGTATATATGTACACTCGTTGTATTCAACACAATAACCGCATTAATATTTTCATCATTATTTTGTTTACATTATTTATTATAATCATGAGGGAGCTATTTTGTTTACAATAATTGCTTACAAAAAAAACAAAAAAAACATGCAAAAATGGTGTATTAGTAATGTTCTATTATATATTTACATATGTACAGTCACTGGACATGTTCCTAGAACTGCTACAGTCTGTGAAAGTCTTTGAAAGAAGGTGTCATGCACAGTGGTGGCTTACTCATCTGTGGACCAGTATGATTTTATATTATACTTATAGACATGAGGCATAAGCATTATTGTTGCAAAAAACAAAATACATTTCAGCCACAGTCGTCTCCTTCCACCGGTGGATGATGATGCGCTTTGTCCTGGAGCTGCTGAGTCAGCGGCTTGGGTCCCAGACTCACTCCCAGTCTGGGCTGGTGCAGCATGCTGCATGCTCGTGTGCTGCATGATCATGACACCATATGGTACAGATACACAGAGACCCTAGTGGAAATAAGTCCCTCTGACTTTTTTGGGTTATCCTAGGATCTTTACATACACGTATGTTGCTATGTATGATGATCTATGTAACTGTATTTGTGTATACCTGAATAAACTTATTTGAGTGCATGTGACGTCGTAAGTAAGTACAGTGGTACCTTGATTTAAGAGTTTAATCCATTCCGTGACCTAGCGCATAACTCAATTTGTTCATACAGTGGTACCTCGACTTACGTTTTTAATCCGTCAGAGAGGGCATTTCTTAAGACGAAACAAACGTAACACGAATCAATTTTCCCCATAAGAAATAATGGAAATAAATTTAATCCGTCCAAGACTTCCAAAAGTAGTTAAATAAAATATTTTTTAGAACTTTTGGACATTAAATAATAAATAATTGAATAAAGAATACATAAATACACATGCAAATACATACTATTGTACAATAACATGTCACTTACATTTATTGAAGAGTTGTTGATGTGTGGAGGAAGTGAGGAGGGGAGAAGGTGGAGTAGTATGCTAGTGTTTGGAAGGGAATCCCTTCCATTAGCACTGCAGGTACCAAGTCCTTTTCTGGGGTTACTTCCCTTTTTTTTTGAATGCCACTAGGACCAGCTTGAGAGTCACTGGACCTCTTTCTAACAACAAATTTGTCCAGGGAGATCTGTGTCTGGCGATTCTTTAAAACATCCTCGAAGTGGGACACCACAGTGTCATTGTACAGGTTGCCAGCACGGCCTGCAACAGCATGGTTAGGGTGATATTCATCCATAAATGCTTGCACATCACTCCATTTGGCACAGATCTCCTAATCCTTGAAGAAGGCACATTCTTCCATTTTTGTTCCACCTCCTCCTCCTCCTCTGAACCATTGTCCTGACCTCTGCTTTCTTGTTCCAGTTGCTGTTGAAGCTCTTGCAGATCTTCAGTGGTTAGCTCTTCCTTGTGCTCCTCCACCAACTGTTCCACATCCTCACCACTCACCTCTAACCCCAAAGACTTGCCCAATTCCACAATTTCTTCCAAAACAGGCTCAGGCTCAGGCTCAGGTTCTGAGGCTCAGCCCCAAAACCTTCAAAATCCCTCTCTAGGACACAGTCTGGCCACAATTTTCTCCAGGCAGAGTTCAAAGTCCTGGTAGTCACTCCCTCCCAAGCCTTACCTATAAGGTGTACACAATGCAGCATATGGAAATGTTTTTTTCCAAAATTCTCTTAGGGTTATGTTCATGTTCGGGTCACATCAAAGCACTTTTGAAACATTGCTTTGGTATAGAGTTTTTAAAGTTGGAAATGACCTGCTGGTCCATGGGCTGGAGGAGAGGAGTGGTATTAGGGGCAAGAACTTCACTTTGATGAATTTAAACTCCTCCACAATTTTCTCTACCAAGTTTGGAGGATGACAAGGAGCATTGTCCATTATCAGGAGGCACTTAAGTGGCAAATTATTGTCCAATAGATATTTCTTCACACTGGGGCCAAACACTTCATTGAACCAATCTAAGAAAATGTCCTTTGTGACCCAAGCCTTTTGTTAGACTTCCACATCACACACAAGTTAGACTTGCTGACACCGCATCTGCCAAACACTCGGGATTTTAAAAAAGATACACCAGTAAAGGCTTCACTTTGCAATCACCACTGGCATTGGCACACAGCATCAAAGTTAGCCTGTCTTTCATAGGCTTATGTCCTGGCTGTGCCTTTTCCTCCTGAGTAATGTAGGTCCTGTTGGGCATTTTCTTCCAAAACAGGCCTGTTTCATCACAATTAAACACTTGTTGGGGAGGAATTGTTCAGCCTCTATGTACTCCTGGAATTCAGGCACATATTTTTCAGCCGCACTTTTGTCACAACTGGCTCCCCTACCATGCCTCACAACACTATGTATGCCAGTACGCTTCTTAAATTTTGAAACCAGCCTCTGCTGGCTTTAAATTCGCTCACTTCACTCGTTGCAGGCATTTTCTTAAGGAGATCATCATGCAACTGCCTTGCTTTTTCACATATTATTCCCTCCGAAACAGTATCTCCTGCTAACTGTTTCTCGTTGATCCACACCAACAACAACCTTTCCACATTTTCCAGCACTTGTGGTCTGTGTTTTGTGATCACAGATGCACCTTTGCAACAACTGCTTCCTTGATTTTACTTAAATATTTCTTATCCACAATGGTAGAGATGGTAGAATAGGGTTTACCATACAGCCTGGCCAGCTCACTGATACGCACTCCACTTTCATATTTTTCTATTATCTCCTTCTTCATTTCTATCGTAAATATATTTCTGTTCCTCTTTGCCACAGGCTTAGCACTAGGATCTTTCCTTGGACCCATGGTAGCTTATTTAGCAGTTGCAAGCACTAAAAACAGTGGAATAATGACAATATACTGGTATGAATGCGTGGGTGTGGTGGTGGTCGCCTCGCTTGTAAACACTAGCACACTGACGCTCCCTGGAGTGCGCGCTCAGCTGGGCTCCAAGCGAACAGGTCCGGTACGAAAGGCGTAAGACGAATCAAACAACGGATGTCGCATACAAATTTCTTACGTTATAAGTAACGGATATCGAATATAACGTAAGGTGATAACAACGTAAGTCGAGGTACCACTGTATATCAAATCAGTTTTCTTCATTGAAATTCATTGAAATGACATTAATCTGTTCCAGTGGAATTCCTGTGTTAAATTGGCCAAATTACCAGTTTCTGGTAAGCATTCTTCACAGTATCTGGCAATTAGTGGATAAAACAGAAGGAATACTAAAGATAGAGTCAAAAATTGGCTCAGTTTGAATTTGAATTCACTTAAAATAAATTTCAAAGTGGGTGAAACTACTGTTGCATAAAGTGCTTCTCAACCTCCAATTTGGTGCTTGTTTAATTCTATGTTACATAAAATTACATTGTAATTTTTTAAAATATTCAGTGGTTGTAGTACTTCACACTTCTTTCAGTTTATCCTATTCTACCTATTCTTGTTAGAGTGCCACAGGGAATTGTCCTAGGTCCTTTACTCTTTCTTATTTACATCAATGACCTCCCAAATGCACCTCAACACTGTAAACCAGTTCTATTCGCAGATGACACACACCTTCTTCCCCTCAAACTCGGCTATACTTAGTGACACTGTAAACAGCAAGCTACTAAAAATATCAAACTGGATGATGACCAACAAACTCACTGTCAATATAGACAAAGCCTACTTCATGCTTTTTGGAAACAGAGCATTAACCCTTTGACTGTTTTTAACTCAATATACAGTCAGCCCCCTGGTGTTCGTTAGCGTTGGAGTTCGTTAAAATCGGTGTTTGTTAAGTTTTTTCACGAAAATTTTGGCTCTGTGTTCACAAATCCGCTCGGAGTTCATGATTCGTCCCAGACGCGTACGCGGAGCCTGAGCGGGCCCAGGCACTCCATTCAGCGTCAGTGTGCTATTGTTTACCAGCGAATGACCGCCACCCATGCATTCATACCAGATATATTGTCATTATTCCACTGTTTTTAGTGCTTGCAACTGCTAAATAAGTCACCATGGGCCCCAAGAAAGCTCCTAGTGCCAAGCCTGTGGTAAAGAATGTCAGAAATACGGTAGAATTGAAGAAGGAGATCATTGCAAAATATGAAAGTGGAGTTCGTTTGGCTGAGCTGGCCAGGCTCTATGGCAAACCCCATTCAACCATCACTTCCATTGTGGCCAAGAGAAAGAAAATCAAGGACGCTGTTGTTGCGAAAGGTGCAAGTATGGTCACAAAACAGAGAGCTCAAGTGCTGGAAGAAGTGGAGAGGTTATTGTTGGTGTGGATCAACGAGAAACAATTAGCAGGAGAGTGTGTTTCGCAGGCGATAATATCTGAAAATGCCTGCAACGAGTGCTGAAGTGAATGAGTTTAAAGCCAGCAAAGGCTGGTTTGACAGATTTAAGAAGCATAGTGGCATACATAGTGTTGTGAGGCATGGTGAGGCAGCCAGTTCTGACAAAAGTGCGGCTGAAAATTACGTGAATGAATTCAAAGGGTATATAGAGGCTGAACAATTCCAACCCCAACAAGTGTTCAATTGTGACGAAACAGGCCTGTTCTGGAAGAAAATGCCAAACAGGACTTTCATTACACAGGAGGAAAAGGCACTCCCAGGACACAAGCCTTTGAAAGACAGGCTAACTCTGATGTTGTGTGCTAATGCTAGCGGGGATTTTAAAGTGAAGCCTTTAGTGGTGTATCACTCTGAAAATCCCCGAGCGTTTAAGAGATGCAGTGTCGCCAAGTCTAATTTGTGTGTGATGTGGAAGTCTAACAATAAGGCATGGGTCACTAGGGAAATTTTCTTTGACTGGTTTTATGAAGTATTTGGCCCCAGTGTGAAGAAATATTTCGAGGAAAATAATTTGCCACTTAAGTGCCTCCTGATAATGGACAATGCTCCTTGTCATCCTCCAGACTTGGCAGAGCAAATTGTGCTGGACTTTAAGTTCATCAAAGTGAAGTTCTTTCCGCCTAATACCACTCCTCTCCTCCAGCCCATGGACCAGCAGGTCATTTGCAACTTTAAAAAACTACACCAAAGCAATGTTTCAAAAGTGCTTTGTGACCATAGACATGAATATGATCCTAAAAGACTTTTGGAAAGATCATTTCCATATCCTGCATTGTGTAAACCTTATAGGTAAGGCTTGGGAGGGAGTGACTACCAGGACTTTGAACTCTGACTGGAGAAAATTGTGGCCAGACTGTGTCCTAGAGAGGGATTTTGAAGGTTTTGGGGCTGAGCCTCAGAACCCTGAGCCTGAGCCTGTTGTGGAAGAAATTGTGGAACTGGGCAAGTCCATGGGGTTGGATGTTTGTACTGAGGATGTGGAACAGTTAGTGGAGGAGGAAAATGAAGATATAACCACTGAAGATCTGCAAGAGCTTCAACAGCAACAACAGACCACAGTTCAGGAAAATGGTTCAGAGGAGGAGGAGGAGGAGGAACAGAGATGGAGGAAGGTGCCTTCTTCAAGGATTAGGGAGATCTGTGCCAAATGGGCTGATGTGCAAGGCTTTATGGATGATTATCACCCTAACCAAGCTGTTGCAGGCTGTGTTGGCCACATGTACAATGACAGTGTGGTGTCCCATTTCAGGGATGTTTTAAAGAAACACCAGACACAGAGCTCCCTGGACAGATTTTTTGTGAGAGAAAGTTCCAGTGATTCTCAACCTGGTCCTAGTGGCATTAAAAGAAAAAGGCCAGTAACCCCAGAAAAGAACTTGCCACCTGCAGTGTTAATGGAAGGGGATTCCCCTTCCAAACTCTAGCATACTACTTCATCCTCTCCCCTCCTCCCGTCTTCCACACATCAACAACTCTTCAAAGGGGGCAGTAAAGCAATAGCAAAGAACTACAGACCAATTGTGCTAACGTCCCATATCATAAAAATCTTTGAAAGGGTTCTAAGAAGCAAGATCGCCACCCATCTTGATACCCATCAATTGCACAACCCAGGACAGCATGGGTTTAGAGCAGGCCGCTCCTGTCTGTCCCAACTACTGGACCACTACGACAAGGTCCTGGATGCTCTAGAAGATAAACAGAATGCAGATGTTATATACACAGATTTTTCAAAAGCCTTTGACAAGTGTGACCATGGTGTAATAGCACACAAAATGCGTGATAAAGGAATAACAGGAAAAGTTGGTAGATGGATCTATAATTTCCTAACATGTAGAACACGAAGAGTAGTAGTCAACAGAGTAAAGTCTGAGGCAGCTACTGTGAAAAGCTCTGTTCCACAAGGCACAGTACTTGCTCCCATCCTATTCCTCATCCTCATATCAGAGATTGACAGGGATATAAGCCACAGTGCTGTGTCTTCCTTTGCAGATGACACCCGAATCTGTATGACAGTGTCCACCGTTGAAGACACTGCAAGACTCCAAGCAGACATAAACCAAATCTTTATTATTAAATGGGCTGCAGAAAACAATATGAAGTTCAATGATGAGAAATTTCAATTACTCAGATACGGAAAACGTGAAGAAATTTAAATCTCATCGGAGTACAAAACTAATTCCAACCACACAATAGAGCAAAAAACTAATGTCAAAGACCTGGGAGTGATCATGTCAGAGGATCTCACCTTCAAGGACCATAACAATGTAGCAATCACATCTGCTCGAAAAATGACAGGATGGATAATGAGAACCTTCAAAACCAGGGATGCCAAGCCCATGTTGACACTTTACAGATCGCTTGTTCTATCTAGGCTGGAATATTGCTGCACACTAACTGCACCTTTCAAGGCGGGTGAAATTGCTGACCTTGAAAATGTGCAGAGAACCTTCACCGCACGCATAAGTGCGATAAACCACCTCAACTACTGGGAACGCTTGAAGTTCCTAAACCTGTACTCTCTAGAACGCAGGCGGGAGAGATACATTATTATATACACATGGAAAATTCTCGAGGGCTTAGTACCAAACTTGCACACAAAAATCACTCCCTATGAAAGCAAAAGACTCGGCAGGCGATGTAACATCCCCCCAATGAAGAGCAGGGGTGCCACTAGCACGTTGAGGGACAACATAATAAGTGTCAGGGGCCCAAGATTGTTCAACTGCCTCCCAGCATACATCATGGGGATTACCAACAAGCCCCTGGCTGTCTTCAAGCAGGCACTGGACAGGCACCTCAAGTCGGTACCTGATCAGGCGGGCTGTGGTTCGTACGTTGGACTGCGTGCAGCCAGCAGTAACAGCCTGGTTGATCAGGCTCTGGTCCAACGGGAGGCCTGGTCACGGACCGGGCCGCGGGGGCGTTGACCCCTGGAATTCTCTCCAGGTAGACATGTTATTGTACTATTATTTCTTTATTTCTCATTGTTTTGTGTGTAATTTAATGTCTGTATGTTGTAAAAAAAAAATTTATTTTAATACTTTTGGGTGTCTGGAACGGATTAATTTTATTTCCATTATTTCTTATTGGGAAAATAGATTCGGAGTTCTTGATATTCGGTGTTCATGACGCCTTCTGGAACAGATTAATCATGAAAACCGGGGGCTCACTGTATTCCAGAGTAATTGTTACTTAAATACATCAATACATGTTGGGTCCTATAGCCCCATGTGTACGTGTAAATTCTAGCAGCTTCAAATCAAGTGGGAGAAAGCTGGTAGGCCCACATGTGAGAGAATGAGTCTCCATGGTCAGTGTGCGCAGTATAAAAAGAATCAGGGAGCCAGTGGTGCATTGTGGGAATGCCATTTCAGTAGTTCATGTTCAGCATTCCTAGCGGTAAGAAATATCTGACTCCCCGGCGAATCTGGGACTCTTCTCTTCCCCAGTGATAGCCATAACACAGATGAAAGTGTCTGAAGATGAATTTCATGGTTTTGAGGAGTTTGTGACCGAAAGCAATGCCCAGGATACCAAAAGAAAGGAAGGAATGAAGGAAGAAAGAAAATACGGAAGGAAGGAAGAGATGAGATGAAGGAAGGAAGAGATGAGATGAAGGAAGGAAGAGATGAGAGGAAGGAAGAGATGAGAGGAAGGAAGGAAAGAAGAGAGGAAGGAAGGAAAGAAGAGATGAGAGGAAGGAAGGAAAGAAGAGATGAGAGGAAGGAAGGAAGGAAAGAGATGAGAGGAAGGAAGGAAGGAAGAGATGAGAGGAAGGAAGGAAGGAAGAGATGAGAGGAAGGAAGGAAGAGATGAAAGGAAGGAAGGAAGAGATGAGAGGAAGGAAGGAAGGAAGAGATGAGAGGAAAGAAGGAAGGAAGAGATGAGAGGAAAGAAGGAAGGAAGAGATGAGAGGAAAGAAGGAAGGAAGAGATGAGAGGAAAGAAGGAAGGAAGAGATGAGAGGAAGAAAGGAAGGAAGAGATGAGAGGAAGGAAGGAAGAGATGAGAGGAAGGAAGGAAGAGATGAGAAGAAGGAAGGAAGGAAGAGATGAGAGGAAGGAAGGAAGAGATGAGAGGAAGGAAGAAAGGAAGAGATGAGAGGAAGGAAGGAAGGAAGGAAAGAGATGAGAGGAAGGAAGGAAAGAGATGCGAGGAAGGAAGGAAGGAAAGATATGAAAGGAAGGAAGGAAGGAAAGATATGAAAGGAAGGAAGGAAAGAGATGAGAGGAAGGAAGAAAGGAAAGAGATGAGAGGAAGGAAGGAAAGAGATGAAAGGAAGGAAGGAAGGAAAGAGATGAAAGGAAGGAAGGAAGGAAAGAGATGAGAGGAAGGAAGGAAGGAAGGAAAGAGATGAGAGGAAGGAAGGAACCAGAACCTTAAAACTACTCACCATAAAAAATATTCATACCTATTCATGTGCCTTCTACATACATAAAACTCTACATGCTAATATTAACCCTGCGCTCAGAATTCTCCTCAACAACTTTAATAGGTCCCACGAACATGACACAAGACACAGATCACTATTTGCCATACCCCGAGTCCATACTAACCAATGTAAAAATTCTATGCACATAAAGGGCCCCAAAATCTGGAATTCATTACCAGTAAATATCAAGTTAACCTTGTCGGAAAATCAATTCAAGACTCTTCTCAAAAGTCACCTACTCACCCTATACTAAATACTCATACTGTAACAAACTTCCAAACCCAATATTATTTTACTTAAGAAGATCTCATTTTGATATGTGCATCCTCCTTAACACTTGTTGCAATCTCATATCATCATATTGTCATTTAAAATCTTATAGTATCATCATTTTCTTAATTTGAAATAAAATATATACCTAGATGAAACTCTAAAAACTATTTCTAGTATTGTTATTATACTAGTATAGCATCAACATACTGTAATTTGAAATAAATTCTACAACTAGATTAAACTCAACCAATTTCTCTTGTATTGTCTTTAAATAGTATGTATAACCATTTAATAATTTAAATAATATAGAACTAGAATAAACTCAATCAATTTCTTTAGCATTAAGTACTTAGTGAATAAGTCTCTAGAATAAACTGCCCCTAATGCCATGGCATGCCAGTGGCTCTCCTTGCATTACAGTTTTATAATTGTATTATATTTGTAACTACCAATAACATTGTACACTTGTAACATGCATTGAAATAAAAATTATTATTATTATTATTATTATTATGAGAGGAAGGAAGGAAAGAGATGAGAGGAAGGAAGGAAGGAAGGAAAGAGATGAGAGGAAGGAAGGAAAGAGATAAGAGGAAGGAAGGAAGGAAAGAGATAAGAGGAAGGAAGGAAGGAAAGAGATAAGAGGAAGGAAGGAAAGAAAGAGATGAGAGGAAGGAAGGAAGGAAAGTGATGAGAGGAAGGAAGGAAGGAAAGAGATGAGAGGAAGGAAAGAAAGAAGGAAAGAAGAGATGAGAGGAAGGAAGGAAGGAAGGAAAGAGATGAGAGGAAGGAAGGAAGAGATGAGAAGAAGGAAGGAAGGAAGAGATGAGAGGAAGGAAGAGATGAGAGGAAGGAAGGAAGGAAGGAAAGAGATGAGAGGAAGGAAGGAAGGAAGGAAAGAGATGAGAGGAAGGAAGGAAGGAAGGAAAGAGATGAGAGGAAGGAAGGAAGGAAAGAGATGAGAGGAAGGAAGGAAAGAGATGAAAGGAAGGAAGGAAGGAAAGAGATGAAAGGAAGGAAGGAAGGAAAGAGATGAAAGGAAGGAAGGAAGGAAAGAGATGAGAGGAAGGAAGGAAGGAAAGAGATGAGAGGAAGGAAGGAAAGAGATGAGAGGAAGGAAGGAAGGAAGGAAAGAGATGAGAGGAAGGAAGGAAGGAAAGAGATGAGAGGAAGGAAGGAAAGAAAGAGATGAGAAGAAGGAAGGAAAGAAGAGATGAGAGGAAGGAAAGAAAGAAGGAAAGAAGAGATGAGAGGAAGGAAGGAAAGAGATGAGAGGAAGAAAGGAAGAGATGAGAGGAAGGAAGGAAGAGATGAGAGGAAGAAAGTAAGGAAGAGATGAGAGGAAGAAAGAAAGTAAGGAAGAGATGAGAGGAAGAAAGAAAGTAAGGAAGAGATGAGAGGAAGAAAGAAAGTAAGGAAGAGATGAGAGGAAGAAAGAAAGGAAGAGATGAGAGGAAGGAAGGAAAGAGATGAGAGGAAGGAAGGAAGGAAAGAGATGAGAGGAAGGAAGGAAGGAAAGAGATGAGAGGAAGGAAGGAAGGAAAGAGATGAGAGGAAGGAAGGAAGGAAAGAGATGAGAGGAAGAAAGGAAGGAAGAGATGAGAGGAAGAAAGGAAGGAAGAG
This sequence comes from Cherax destructor, assembly GCA_009830355.1. Taxonomy (NCBI): domain Eukaryota; kingdom Metazoa; phylum Arthropoda; class Malacostraca; order Decapoda; family Parastacidae; genus Cherax; species Cherax destructor. The sequence goes on from WNWK01014106.1 coordinate 29,590, forward strand.
ATGAGAGGAAGAAAGGAAGGAAGAGATGAGAGGAAGAAAGGAAGGAAGAGATGAGAGGAAGGAAGGAAAGAGATGAGAGGAAGGAAGGAAAGAGATGAGAGGAAGGAAGGAAAGAGATGAGATGAGAGAAAGGAAAGAGATGAGATGAGAGAAAGGAAGGAAGGAAAGAGATGAGATGAGAGGAAGGAAGGAAGGAAAGAGATGAGAGGAAGGAAGGAAGGAAAGAGATGAGAGGAAGGAAGGAAGGAAAGAGATGAGATGAGAGGAAGGAAGGAAAGAAAGAGATGAGATGAGAGGAAGGAAGGATGCTCTAGAAGATAAACAGAATGCAGATGTTATATACACAGATTTTGCAAAAGCCTTTGACAAGTGTGACCATGGTGTAATAGCACACAAAATGCGTGATAAAGGAATAACAGGAAAAGTTGGTAGATGGATTTATAATTTCCTAACACGTAGAACACAAAGAGTAGTAGTCAACAGAGTAAAGTCTGAGGCAGCTACTGTGAAAAGCTCTGTTCCACAAGGCACAGTACTTGCTCCCATCCTATTCCTCATCCTCATATCAGACATTGACAGGGATATAAGCCACAGTGCTGTGTCTTCCTTTGCAGATGACACCGAATCTGTATGACAGTGTCCACCGTTGAAGACACTGCAAGACTCCAAGCAGACATAAACCAAATCTTTAAATGGGCTGCAGAAAACAATATGAAGTTCAATGATGAGAAATTTCAATTACTCAGATACGGAAAACGTGAAGAAATTAAAATCTCATTGGAGTACAAAACTAATTCCAACCACACAATAGAGCGAAAACTAATGTCAAAGACCTGGGAGTGATCATGTCAGAGGATCTCACCTTCAAGGACCATAACAATGTAGCAATTGCATCTGCTCGAAAAATGACAGGATGGATAATGAGAACCTTCAAAACCAGGGATGCCAAGCCCATGTTGACACTTTACAGATCGCTTGTTCTATCTAGGCTGGAATATTGCTGCACACTAACTGCACCTTTCAAGGCGGGTGAAATTGCTGACCTTGAAAATGTGCAGAGAACCTTCACCGCACGCATAAGTGCGATAAACCACCTCAACTACTGGGAACGCTTGAAGTTCCTAAACCTGTACTCTCTAGAACGCAGGCTGGAGAGATACATTATTATATACACATGGAAAATTCTCGAGGGCTTAGTACCAAACTTGCACACAAAAATCACTCCGTACGAAAGCAAAAGACTCGGCAGGCGATGTAACATCCCCCCAATGAAGAGCAGGGGTGCCACTAGCACGTTGAGGGACAACACAGTAAGTGTGAGGGGCCCAAGATTGTTCAACTGCCTCCCAGCATACATCAGGGGGATTACCAACAAGCCCCTGGCTGTCTTCAAGCAGGCACTGGACAGGCACCTCAAGTCGGTACCTGATCAGCTGGGCTGTGGTTCGTACGTTGGACTGCGTGCGGCCAGCAGTAACAGCCTGGTGTATCAGGCTCTGGTCCAACAAGAGGCCTGGTCACAGACCGGGCCGCGGGGGCGTTGACCCCTGGAATTCTCTCCAGGTAGACTCCAGGTAAAGAAAGAGATGAGATGAGAGGAAGGAAGGAAGGAAAGAAAGAGATGAGATGAGAGGAAGGAAGAAAGGAAAGAGATGAGAGGAAGGAAGGAAGGAAAGAGATGAGAGGAAGGAAGGAAGGAAAGAGATGAGAGGAAGGAAAGAAGAAGAAAGGAAGGAAGGAAGGAAGGAATGAAGAAAGAAAGGAAGGAAGAGATGAGAGGAAGGAAAAAAGTACAGTGGACCCCCGAGTTTCGTAAACCCCGGAAATCGTACATTTATGTAAGTATAATATTGTAAGTGCTTGTGGAAAAGTATTTTTGGGGGTCTGAAATAGACTAACCTACGTGACATTTTTCCTTAAGGGAGTAAATTCGTTCGGTAATGGCACTTGAGCAGACTTCAGGAGTGAAGTTTTTACGAAACTTGGGAGTCCACTGTAGTAAGAAAGGAAGGAAGGAAGGTAGGTAGGAAAGAAGGAAGGATGGTGGGGAATAAGGCATGGGACCCCATGGGTGTTGATAGGCAGTAAGGGTAGTGATTGATGGTATAATATGTCATTTTGACAGCAGCCCCACCTTGACTCAGCATATTTAGACGTACACACACACAGCACCAAGCTTCCAGATGCTAATAGCAGTTGTAGGAAAGTGTCCAGTCATTATATATGTGTATATATATTATAGAACAATAGTAATGAACGTTTTTTTGTATTGTTGGTTTGTGTAAACAAGTTTTGTAAATAATATAATGATAATGTTTGTGCGGTTATTGTGTTGCATATGAGTGTATACGTATGTATATTGCACCTTACTTTGGTCTCACAGGCCACATAAGTTACTTGGAAAAAAAATATTGGAAAATACAAGAAACCTTCGAATGGGAGTAAATGTAAGTGTACCGGGTGAGCGGCATTCACCGCTGTTGCCATACGCAGCTCATTTTCTGCCAACTTTACACCTCTATATCTCAGTAAGTACTGATCGCAAAAAAAAAAATTTTAGGCTTTAAACACTTGGCATTTTTTTTTTTTTTTCCAAATATTTTGCAACATAGGAAGACATTTTCAGAATAGGGCTTGCGACAGTCAAAGGATTAAATATCCAGCTAAACATATCGATAAATGGTTCACCCATTACAAGATTCACTGAGGGCAAATTTCTAGGTCTCCACCTTAATAATAATAATAATAATAATAATAATTTTTATTTGGACATGATACAAAGAATTACATTTGGTTGTTGAGATTACATGAGGTGTACATGCCAAAAGCCCCTAGTATGCAGGGCATTTTGGGCAGACTTAAAATTAACTTAAAACTAGATTGTAAGAATTTTTGTAGATAGTATACAATGAGTAAAGGTGAGTATTTAAGCTATGAAATTTGAACATACGAAATTTGAACATAGTTTTGTACTTTTGTCTTCATTATAAAATTAATTAAATCAGATTAAACAAATTAAAGCAATAATAATAATAAAATGATAAAAGTTATGGTTGATAATTTATAAAATAAGTAAAGATGCATATCTAAGTTATAAAGTTTGAATATAAGTTGAACATATCAATTAATTGTAGCAATTTATTGCAGCAACAAAAAGTTATGGTTGATAATTTATAAAATAAGTAAAGTTGCATATCTAAGTTATAAAGTTTGAATATAAGTTGAACATATCAATTAATTGCAGCAATTTATTGCAGCAATGCAACTAATTGAGTGAGATAACAATTTAAAACAATTAATTGCATTGCAGTTAGTTTACGTGGTCATTATAATGTAAGTGTTGTGGGAATAATTAGCTAGGTAAGTATTATTCATAACAGGTTTTACATTCATTCATTCGTTCATTCATACATTACATTGACTTGAATAGTCAGGTTTTACGTTAAGTGAATACTTTGCTGGGAATGGTTGATAAGGAGCAATTAGCTTTGGGTGAGAAGGTGGTTTTTAGCATCGTTTTGAATTGGGTTACAGGTAGGGTTTCTTTGGCAATGACAGGTAATGAATTCCAAATTTTCGTGCCTTTTATGTGCATTGAGTTTTTACATAGTGTTAGGTGGACACGGGAACATCGAGGAGTGATCTGTGTCTAGTGTTATGGTCATGTGTCCTGTTAAAATTAGTAAGGAGAAGTTTGAGTGGTGGGTTAATATCTGCATAGAGTGTTCTATGTATGTAATAGGCACAGTAAAAAGTATGGATGTCTTGTATGGTGAGTAAGTTTAGGTTTTGGAATATTGGTGGAGTATGTTGCCTGGAGTGAGAATTTGTTATCATTCTAACTGCTGCCTTTTGTTGTGTTATTAGTGGTCTGAGATGAGTTATTGATGTAGAGCCCCATGCGCAGATTCCATAGGTGAGGTAGGGGTAAATGAGTGAGTGATATAGGGTAAGGAGAGCTGGTTGTGGAACATAGTACCGTATCTTGGATAGTATTCCCACAGTCTTTGAGACTTTCTTGGAGATTTGTTGTATATGTGTCTGAAATTTGAGGCCACTGTCAAGATGTATTCCTAAGAATTTTCCCTCTGTGAGTTTTGCGATAGGGGACCCGTTTATCATTATGTTAAGTGGTGCGTTTGTAGCTCTGTTCCCAAACTGGATAAAATAGGTTTTATCAATATTGAGAGTAAGTTTGTTGGTCATCATCCAGGTAGATATTTTCTGCAATTCAGTATTTGTAGTGTTGGCTAGTGTGTCTGGGCTTGGGTGAGAGATAACGTATGTAGTGTCATCTGCAAAAAGTATGGGTTTGAGTAGTTGAGATGCATTTGGTAGGTCGTTAATGTATATGAGAAAGAGTAATGGGCCAAGAACACTTCCATGTGGGACACCTACGGTAATAGTTTGCGCGGTGGAGCTAGCTCCATTTGTGTACACATATTGGTTTCTGTTGCTAAGGTATGATTTTAGGTAGTTTAGGGAGTGTCCTCTTATACCATAGTGCGATAATTTTAAGTGTAACAGATCATGGTCAACTGTATACTTGACTGTAATCTTAAATTTCAGACCCACATCCAGCATATAACAAAGAAAGTTTCCAAAACATTAGGTATCCTTTCCAAGATACAATACTATGTACTCCAAAGGGCGCTCCTTACTTTATATCACTCTAATATACCCTTACCTCACCTATGGTATTTGTGCTTGGGGATCTACCACGGTCAATCACCTTAAACCTTTAATAACCCAACAAAAAGCTGTGGTGTGGATGATCACAATCTCCTGCACCAGACAGCACACCCCACCACTCTTCAAGAGCTTGAACTTACTTAATATACAAAATATACACACATATTATTGTGCCTCTTATATATACAGAACATTAAACTCCAATATAAACCCTCTGCTCAAACTTCTAGACAGCTACAACAGAACACAGGCATAACATGAGGCACAAAACACTTTTTGGCATCCCTCATGTCCATCTCTCACTATTCAAAAATGCAGTGCACATAAAGGGCCCGAAGATCTGGAACTCTCTGCCCGAACCAGCAAGAGGTCCCCTGCCCACAAATCAATTTAGGACTATACTTTAAAATCATCTTGTCTTTCAATAATAAAAATACCCTCACTATGCTAATCTCTAACCAAATTTGAAGCAACTCTCCCAAATATTTTATTATCCCTTATCTATAAAACCATTATTTCAAACGTAAAAATGTATGTATGTATCATAAATTGTACTGCCTCACATTAATAATAGAGTGTAATATTGAATATTTGAAATTTACCACTCTACCTGTCTAGACTTAAGTAGTCTTTAAGTATTAGGTTAAGTCTGCCCAAAATGCCCTGTCATAATAGTGGCTTTCTTTGTATCAATCAGATTATGAAATGTAAACACACAAAGAAATAAACTTTTGTTTTTGTTTGTTTTAATGAAGAAAAATTTCCCTCCATCCCTTCTGATTAGTTTTTCTTAATTTGTATTTGTGGCAGCTTGTTCTTGTTAAATGTTTTCGCATATCCTTATCACATACAGTATAACCTTTAACCCTTTCAGGGTTTCGGCCATACTAGTACGGCTTATGCGCCAGGGTTTTGGTCGTACTAGTACGCCTAAATTCTTGTGCCCTCAAATCAAGCAGAAACAGGCTGGTAGGCCTAGATGTGAGAGAATGGGTCTGTGCGGTCAGTGTGCGCAGTATAAAAAAAATCCTGCACCACACAGTGCATAATGAGGAAAAAAAAACTCTGACCTTGTTTTTGGTTTAAAACAGCAACTTTGCAGTCTATTTTCATATGGTATTTATGCTTGCTTTCTCGTTTTCTTAGTCTCATTTGATAGAATGGATGATATATTACAGAAATAGAGATAATTTTGACTGGTTTCACGATGACAAGTACCGTGAAACTGAGCACAAAGTAGCGAAAATGTTCGATTTTTGCCTATGTTCAAGAGTAAACAAAACACGCCATGCATCCAATACACATCAACTGGGTAGTCTAATATTCTTGCACAAGTGCGCTGATATTATTTATACCATTTTTACAATGATGCAGTTGTATACATAACAGTAGATCTTCTATTTTTTGTGAGAATAAAAATTCAAAATGGAAAGCAAAAGTAATGTAAAAGGGGCCTGGAGATGTGACTAATGAACAGATAAAATGTTATTTGAGTGCCAGGAATGTCTGTCTCTCATTTATTCTGGACTGTTTCTTGTACTCAATTGATAGAACAAATGGAATTCTAGCAAAATAGCTATAATTTTAGTAGACTGAAACATTGGAATTTGCCGAAAATAGGGCTCAAAGTGGGCGAAATCGCCGATGCATAAATGTCATCGATACCGCTAACTTCGCGAGAGCATAATTCCATTAGTTTTCGATCAAATTTCATAATTTTGGTGTCGTTGTGATCGGAAAATGATTCTCATCATTTCATAAGAAAAAAATAAATTTTTTTCCGAAAAATTTGGGACCCTGAGAACGAGTTTTGGAGAGGGCCTGTGGACCCTGAAAGGGTTAAAGTTATGTCTTCTCTTTTCCTTTTATCAGTCAACATAGTCATCATAGTATTTTCATTCTTTCATCATAATTCATTTTATTTGCTCTGGAATCCATTTTATAACAGCACTCTGGACTTTGCCTCTTTGATCCACATATTTTAGGTGTGGTCACTATGCTGCAGTTTCACTTTCCAATTTTGTCCTAATATATATTTTAAGTTCTTTTGCAGCATATTTTCATTAAGAGTTTACTTGGAGAGAATTCCAGGGGCCAACGCCCCTGCGGCCCGGTCTGTGACCAGGCCTCATGTTGGACCAGAGCCTGATCAACCAGGCTGTTACTGCTGGTCGCACGCAGTCCAACGTACAAACCACAGCCTGGCTGGTCAGGTACCGACTTTAGATGCCTGTCTAGTGCCTGCTTGAAGACAGCCAGGGGTTTGTTGGTAATTCCCCTGATGTATGCTGGGAGGCAGTTGAACAATCTAGGGCCCCTGACACTTTTTGTGTTGTCCCTCAACGTGCTAGTGGCACCCCTGCTTTTCATTTGGGGGATGTTACATCGCCTGCTGAGTCTTTTGCTTTCGTAGGGAGTGATTCTCGTGTGCAAGTTTGGTACTAATCCCTCGAGAATTTTCCATGTGTATATAATAATGAATCTCTCCCGCCTGCGTTCTAGAGAGTACAGGTTTAGGAACTTCAAGCGTTCCCAGTAATTGAGGTGGTTTATCGCAGTTATGCGTGCCGTGAAGGTTCTCTGCACATTTTCAATGTCAGCAATTTCACCCTCCTTGAGAGGTGCAGTTAGTGTTCAGCAATATTCCAGCCTAGATAGAACAAGCGATCTGTAAAGTGTCAACATGGGCTTGGCATCCCTGGTTTTGAAGGTTCTCATTATCCATCCTGTCATTTTTCTAGCAGATGTGATTGCTACGGTGTTATGGTCCTTGAAGGTGAGATCCTCTGACATGATCACTCCCAGGTCTTTGACATTAGTTTTTCGCTCTATTGTGTGGTTGGAATTAGTTTTGTACTCCGATGAGATTTTAATTTCCTCACGTTTTCCGTATCTAAGTAATTGAAATTTCTCATCATTGAACTTCATATTGTTTTCTGCAGCTCATTTAAAGATTTGGTTTATGTCTGCTTGGAGTCTTGCAGTGTCTTCAACGGTGGACACTGTCATACAGATTCGGGTGTCATCTGCAAAGGAAGACACAGCACTGTGGCTTATATCCCTGTCAATGTCCGATATGAGGATGAGGAACAGGATGGGAGCGAGTACTGTGCCTTGTGGAACAGAGCTTTTCACAGTAGCTGCCTCAGACTTTACTCTGTTGACTACTACTCTTTGTGTTCTACTTGTTAGGAAATTATAGATCCATCTAACAACTTTTCCTGTTATTCCTTTATCACGCATTTTGTGTGCTATTACACCATGGTCACACTTGTCAAAGGCTTTTGCAAAGTCTGTGTATATAACATCTGCATTCTGTTTGTCTTCTAGAGCATCCAGGACCTTGTCGTAGTGGTCCAGTAGTTGGGACAGACAGGAGCGACCTGCTCTAAACCCATGCTGCCCTGGGTTGTGCAATTGATGGGTATCAAGATGAGTGGCGATCTTGCTTCTTAGAACCCTTTCAAAAATTTTTATGATATGGGGTGTTAGCGCTATTGGTTAGTAGTTTTTTGCTATTGCTTTACTGCCCCCTTTATGGAGTGGGGCTATGTCTATTGCTTTTAGTAACTGCAGGACGACCCCACTGTCCATGCTCCCTCTCCATATGATGTTATAAGCACGTGATAGGGGCTTCTTGCAGTTCTTGATGAACACGGAGTTCCATGAGTCTGGGCCTGGAGCGGAGTTCATGGGCATGTCATTTATTGACTTTTCGAAGTCATTTGGCATCAGGGTGATGTCAGATAGGCATGTGTCTGTCAAGTTCTGTGGCGCACTCATAAAAAATTCATTTAGTTCTTTGATTTTCAGTCTGGTTAGCGGCTCGCTAAAAACTGAATCATACTGGGACTTAAGTAACTCACTCATTTCCTTGCTGTCATCTGTGTAGGACCCATCCCATTTAAGTAGGGGCCCAGTACTGGTTGTTGTTCTCGACTTTGATTTTGCATAAGAAAAGAAATACTTTGGGTTTCTTTCAATTTCATTTATGGCTTTTAGTTCTTCCCGCGTTTCTTGATTCCTGTAAGATTCCTTTAGTTTTAATTCGATGTTTGCTATTTCTCTGACTAGTGTCTCCCTACGTATTTCAGATATATTGGCCTCTTGTAGCTGCTCCATTATTCTTTGCCTTCGCCTGTATAGAGAGCACCTCTCTCTCTTTCTAGTTTGCATCTTCTCCTCCTTTTCCTTAAGGGAATTTGCCTTGAGCAAACCTCAAGTGCCACAGAGTTAATTTGTTCTAGACATAGGTTAGGATCCATGATGCTTAGGCTATCTTCCCAGTTTATATCATTTAGGACTTGGTTTACTTGGTCCCACCTTATGTTTTTGTTATTGAAGTTGAATTTGGAGAAGGCTCCCTCGCGGCTGATCACATTTTGTTGATCTGGGGCTCCCCGTATGCATGTCTGGACCTCTATTATGTTGTGATCTGAGTATATTGTTTTTGATATGATGACATTTCGTATCAGATCATCATTGTTGGTGAAGATGAGGTCCAGCGTATTCTCTAATCTTGTGGGCTCTACTATTTGCTGGTTTAAGGTGAATTTGGTGCAGAGATTTAAAAGTTCATGTGTGTGCGAGTTTTCATCTGAGCTGCCTCCTGGTGTTATCTCTGCTACCACATTGTTTGTAATGTTCCTCCATTTTAGGTGCCTTAGGTTAAAATCCCCCAGGAGCAAGATGTTGGGGGCAGGAGCTGGAAGATTTTCCAGACAGTGGTCAATTTTCAGAAGCTGTTCCTGGAATTGTTGGGGTGTTGCATCCGGGGGCTTGTATACAACCACGATGACCAGGTTTTGATTCTCGATCTTTATTGCTAATACTTCAACTACATCATTTGAGGCATTTATTAGTTCTGAACATATAAGTGACTCTGTGATAGAAGTTACAAGGAGTTAGTGGTTGCTGCTAATGTAATCAAATACTGTTGGCTTGGGTTTTTTTAAATTTTAACCCTTTGACTGTCAGAGACCCCTTTCTGAAACTGTCATTTCATGTCGCAAAATATTTGAAAAAAAAAAAATTCTTATGAAAATGTTAAGATTATTTTTCTGATTGTTTAAATCACCCCAAAAAAAAATTTGCGATCAGTACTTACCGAGATATAGAGCGGTAAAGTTGGCAAAAAATGAGCCGCGTACGGCAACAGTGGCGAATGCCGCTCACCCGGTAAACTTTGGTTTACTTCCTTTCATAGGTTTCTTGTTTTTTTTCACTATTTTATTTTTTTACGTAACTTATGTAGCCTGTGAGACCAAAGTAAGGTGCAATGTATATATATACACTCGTTGTATGCAACACAATAATCGCACAAACATTAGTATCATTATATTGTTTACAAAACTTGTTTACACCAACCAACAATAAAAAAAAAATATTTTATTACTATTGTTCTATAATATATATACACATATAATGACTGGACACTTTCCATCAACTGCAATTAGCACTTCAAAGCTCCAAGCTGTGTGTGTGTGTGTGTGTGTGTGTGTGTGTGTGTGTGTGTGGACATCTAAATTTGCTGAGTCAGGGTAAGGCAGCTGTCAAAATGACGTATTATACCATTACTCACCACCCCCACACTGCCTGTCAACACAAAAGGGGACCCATGTCTTCTTCCCCACAACCTCCTTCCTTTTCTTCATACCTACCTTCCTAGCTTCCTTTCTTTCTTCATTCCTTCCTTTCTTTATGCCTTCCTTTCTTACATATTTCCTTCCTTCCTAGGAATCCATCTTGACAGTGGCCTCAAATTTCAGACACATATACAACAAATTTCCAAGAAAGTCTCAAAGACCGTGGGAATACTATCCAAGATACGGTATTATGTTCCACAACCAGCTCTCCTTACCCTATACCACTCACTCATTTACCCCTACCTCACCTATGGAATCTGCGCATGGGGCTCTACATCAATAACTCATCTCAGACCACTAATAACACAACAAAAGGCAGCAGTTAGAATGATAACACATTCACACTCCAGACAACATACTCCACCAATATTAAAAAACCTAAACTTACTCACCATACAAGACATTCATACTTTTTACTGTGCCTATTACATACACAGAAAACACTATGCAAATATTAACCCACCACTCAAACTTCTCCTTACCAATTTTAACAGGACACATGACCATAACACTAGACACAGATCACTCCTCGATGTTCCCCGTGTCCATCTAACACTATGTAAAAACTCAATGCATATAAAAGGCACGAAAATTTGGAATTCATTACCTGTCATTGCCAAAGAAACCCTGCCTGTACCCCAATTCAAAACGATGCTAAAAAACCACCTTCTCACCCAAACCTAAATGCTCAATATCAAACATTCCCAACAAAGTAGAATAATCACTTAAATGGAAAAACCTGATAAATCACTTAAATGTAAAAACCTGTTATGAATAATACATACTAAGCTAACTGTTTCTATAACATTTACATTATAATGACCACGTAAACTGTAACTGCAATGCAATTAATTGTTTTAAATTGTTATCTCACTCAATTAGTTGCATTTCTACAATTAATTGATATGTTCAACTTATATTCAAACTTTATAACTTAGATATAAAATTATACTTATTTTGTAAATTATCAACCATAATTTTTTACCTATTAAATAGTCCTAAGAATGCCCGCAATGAACAGCATATTAGGGGCTTTTGGCATGTACATCTCATTTATACCTATGTATCATGTCTACCCAACTATGTTTCATTGTACCATGTCTAAATAAAGTTTTATTATTATTATTATTATTATTATTATTATTTTCCTGCCTTCCTTTCTTCCTTCATTCCTTCCTTTATTTCTTCATTCCTTTCTTACTTCTTTTGTTCCTTCCTTCTTCTCATCTCTTCCTTCCTTCCTTTCTCTTTCTTTCTTTCTTAATTCATTCCTTCTTCCTTTCCTCCTTCTTCTTTCCTTCCTTCCTCTCATCTCTTCCTTCCTTAATTACTTTCTTTTTTCCTTCCTTCCTTCCTTCTGGTATTCTGGGCATTTTTTTTGGTCACAAACTCCTCAAAACCATGAAATTTATCTTCAAAGACTCTTCCATCTGTGTTAGAGCTATCATTGAGGAAGAGAACAGTCCCAGATGCGCCAAGGAGTCAGATAATTCTTACCGCTAGGCATGCTGAACAAGGACTACTGAAATGGCATTCCCACAATGCACCACTGGCTGCCTGATTTTTTTTATACTGCACACACTGACCACACAGACCCATTCTCTCATATGTAGGCCTACCAGCTTTCTCTTTCTTGATTTGAGGCCGCTAGAATTTATGCGTCTATATACGTCCGAAACATTGGCTCGTAATACGTATATATACGACCGAAACAGTCAAAGGGTTAATAGATACATTATTGGTTTCCTATTTGATGCTTTATTTTACCCAATAATTTGAGTGTGTTTACCAAAGTATTTTTAATTTTTACATTTTGTTTCATTCAATTTCTTTAGGCAATAGGTTTGTTTAGGGCTTGTGATGACAGTAAGTGATGAGGTTGTTTGTTGCGAAGAGGTACTGTATATATAATACAAGAGTATGTATTATTCCACAGCACCTGGAGGACAACAGCAAGGTGTGGGAGGAGGTCAGTCATGGTTACTCCTTGGAAGCTGACTTACCCAGAGATACTCCATCCTTCCTAGCAAAAATTACAGTGAGCTGCTGGAGATTTCATGGCTGCCAGAGGCCATACTTTCCACACATTATTGCTGCATTGCTCCCAAGTGCTTCTCCTTGTTTTCTTCAACACTTTAGGTATACTATTAAAGTTTTGGGCAATTTTTTAAATTGCACATTCCAGTAATAGTAACTCAAAAAAAAATCAAGTAATATGCTAAACATATAGTATTGCATGCCAAAAATCTAAAAAAAAAATTAAGTTTTGTAAAATTTTGGTAAAATGCATTTTCGATTGTTTTTGAATCTCTTGCTTGTTGGCTAGATGGTCATGTGCATGAGAGAAAAAAGGTGCCTAGAAATTAACAGAACATGCATAGGTCCCTTGTATGAAGTAAAAGTGAACACAATAGAGAGCAAGGATTATTGGAGGCTAAAGTTTACAATAGAAATAATTATTATTGAAAGAATTAGGGGTAAGACAGTATGATTTCAGAGGAATAATTAGGATTTAGGAAGTACAGTGGACCACCCAGTAATGTAAAAACTTCATTCCAGAAGCCTGCTCAAGTGCCATTACCAAACGAATTTACTCCCTTAAGGAATAATGTCACGTAGGTTAGTCTATTTCAAACCCCCAAAAATACACTTCCACAAGCACTTACAATATTATACTTGCATAATTGTACGATTTCCAGGGTGTTCGTTACTCGGGGGTCGACTGTATATGAGGTGTAGACCAAGTGTTCATAATGAAGCACATGAGTGAATGTTACTTAAATAAGGGTAAGAGCTGTTTGTTACATTTATGAATTTAGAAAAGGCATATGATAGAGTGGATAGGGAAGCCATGTGTCAGATATTGCACATACATATATGTACAGTGGAACCCTGAGTTTTGGCCGCCTCTAGCTTCGGCAGCTTCAAGTTTCGAGCTTTTTTTTTGGCTAAATTTTGTCCCGAGTTTCGCACTGTGCCCTGTGTTTTGGCTCGCATACCAGACCTGTCCACTTGCTCGCGCAGGCGTCGTGAGTCAGTCTGGCTTTGTTTATCCTCGAGTAAACATTACCCTCCTCGCTCATCCAAACATTTCACAATATAATTCATTGTGTTTGGTGCTTGTTGATTGAGTGCAGCTGCTACATAATTAACCATGGGCCCAAAGAAACTTCCTAGTGCCAGCCCTTTGGTAAAAAAAGTTAGAAACACGATACTAAAGCAAGGATAGCACGAAACTAACTCCTCCATTGTTGTTGGAGGTACACATATAGGGCTACTGACAACACCTCCGCCTCTGCCGCCTCTTGCTGCTGCCTTCACCACTATGTAAGGCTTATGCTCTCAGTGGCCCTTATACACCCAACAACACCAACACAACACCACTCGTGACATATGTAATGACATATTTTATTAATTCTAGAATATGTCATGTTTCTATGTTGTTAATATTGTTTATTATGTCATATTAGATGAATTGTGATAAATACGCCGTAGAGTTTATATTAGCGTCATATTTAAGTATCTTGTCCTGTCTCCAAACACACTCTCCTGCCTCTGCATACGCCAACAAGTCTCTTCAATAAAGGTAAAACTGATTTAAATGTTCATTTATCCATTAAAATCAGTGCTTTATATTTATTTCTCATTATTTTCTGTATGTAAAACTATATTCTTTAAAAAATGAATATTTTGTGAATATTTTTGGGTGGAACAGATTAATTGGATTTATATTATTTCTTATGGGAAATATTTCTTTGAGTTTAGGCCAAGCTTCTGGAACAGATTACGGCCAAAATTCGGGGTTCCACTGTATATGGAACAGGATGTAGGTTACTAAAAGCAGTTAGGAGTTTTTGTGCAGAGAGTGAGACTCAGGCTAGGTATATACAGTGAAACTCTGAATATCGTACGTTTCAGATTTAGACCACTTTTTTGGACAAAATTTTTGTCCGGATTTCGTACCTCCACCCAGAAATCGTACGTATTGGACGCGTCCCACCCAGGACGCCACCACTCATGCGTACGTGTCTCAGTCTGGCTCTGTCACTGGTCGAGTGAGCATTACTTCATGAGTTCATCTGAAACATTTCATAATAATCCATGAGCCCAAAGAAAGTTCCTAGTGCCAGCCCTTTGGTAAAGAAGGTGAGAAACATGATAAAATTCAAGAGAGAGATTGTAGAAATCTTAGAGACGCCAGAAACAGAGCTCTCTGGACAGTTTTTTAGTGTGGCAGGGGTCCAGTGCCAGTAAAAGACAAAGAAGGGAAGTAACTCCAGATAGGGCTTTGATACCTGAAGTCCTTATGGAGGGGATTACCCTTCCAAACAATAAGCTCTCCTCTCTCTTCCCTCCTCGCCTTCTTCCATACGCCAACAAGAGTCTTCAATAATGATATGTAATAGTGATTTAAATGTTCATTTATCCATTTCATTAGTGCTTTATATTTATTTTTCATTGTTTTCTGTATGTAAAACTATAGTTATTTTTTAAAAAATGTATTTTTTGTTAATATTTTTGGGTGTCTGGAATGGATTAATTGTATTTACATTATTTCTTATGGAAATATTATTTCGGTTTTTGTACGTTTCAGATTTAGCCCGACCTTCTGGAATGGATTAAGTACGAAATCCAGGGTTCCACTGTATTGTGGTAGGGAGGGCGACTATTATCCAGGAAAAGTAGGAAGGACATGGCCGGGGATGCAATGATATCACCAGTCATTTAACAAGATTATAGATGTAGTTGTAAATAAAAGTGAATGCTATCACCTTCCATTTTCCATGTTTCTTTCCCCATACAGCCTTTCCTAACTAGGCTTTCATCTCTTTCTCCAAACACCCAAAACTCCTCCAGTCACCAAAATTTCCTGCCAACCTATTGTTCCTCCATGCTTACCTTTCCCTACCTCTGTGTCTTGCTCCTTACCTCCTGCTTCTTTGACAGTAGTGGAAATCCATCACCCTCTTCCCCAATAGTACCACTAGTCCCCTTTCCTATTCCCATCAGGATTCCTTCCTCCCTGAACTCTACTAGCTCATTTTGCCAGTTGCCATTCTCTCCCCATGCTGCTCCATCCACCTCTTGTACCATGCTATCTGCTGCCTCCTAGTCTAAAAGAATAAAGATTTTATTTCTTTGCAAAAGTTACAATGTGTAATTACAGTTTTGGTTTTTGTTAAGACTTGCAGCCATATCAGCTTATACAACCTCTGACACCCATTTTTGTCTTTCATTTTCCATTTACAGTGGACCCCCGGATTTCGTCATTAATTCATTCCAGAATGCTGTTTGAGTGCCATTTCCGAACGAATTTGTTCCCATAAGGAATAATGTAAATTAGATTAGTCCTTTTAGACCCCCAAAAATGCACTTACAAAAGCACTTACAAAAATACACTTACATAATTGTTTGAGTTTGGAGCAGTACAAAATCTGGGGGTCCACTGTACAGCCACCCACTTGTAGGAGGCAAGCGAACTGTTGCACATGGAAGTGAGGAAGAGCAAATGTGAATTATTAATCCGTGTTCAGGTTAATAATTTGCTTTCCTCGGAGTTTGTCCAAGCTGAAGGTGTCCCTTAGGAATGTGTTCTTAACACCACTCTTTTTCCTACTTGCTATAAATGATCTGGCATCTGTTCTCCCATCTAATATTTGGTCATCACTTTATGTTGATGACTTTGCTATAGCTTGTGCAGGTGCTGACTGTTGCCTCGTAACAGCCTTACTCCAGAATGCTGTCAGCCATGTTTTCCTTTGGGCCACTACTCATGGGTTTAAATTTTCTGATGCTAAAATGCAATAAATTACTTTAACTAGACATTCTGTGGTTTCTGATAATCCATTCTACCTGTATGGCTCCCATATCCCTGAATGTGACACGGTCAGATTTCTCGGCCTTCTGTTTGATCGCCGACTGTCCTGGAAACCTCACAATACCTACCTGAGAGTAACTTGCCGTAACTAGTTGAACCTCCTTAAAACCCTCACTCATCTTTTGTGGGGGGGGGGACATCAGACACTCAAGTGCATTCAGCCCTAATTTTTTTGAAACTAGACTATGGCAATCAGATATATTCTGTGCCCTCTGCCAAAACTCTTTCTAAACTTGATCCCATCCATAATCAGGGATTACATTTATGTCTAGGTGCTTTTTGCTCCTTCCCTGTTGAGAGCCTATATGCAGAGGCAAATGTTTCATCCTTGAACGATCAATGTGATGCCCAATGCCTCCATTATTTTGCCCTCTCTCATGACCTTCATGATCCTTCTACATACAAAATAGTAGCGGACATTAGTAGAGGTCTATTATTTGGTCACCACCCCTATTTACTTCATCCCTTTTCTCTGCATCTTCACTTGCTCTTGACTTCTCTTCATTTGCCCCCTCTAACTTTTCTCTTTTCCTTGGGAGGTTCTGACAGTTCAGGTCTGTTCTTCCCCACTGCCATGCACGAAAACTCAAATCCCTCAGTTGCTTAACCACTTCTGGTCTCGTTCTCATGCCATTGTAGTTTACACTGGTGGTTCTAAATCCTCTGATGGTGTCAGAGGATTTAGTGTTCCTGGACAGTGTTGTGCGAGTTCATTTATTAGACTTGGCTAGCATTTTTACAGCTGAACTGTATGCAATTCTCATGGCAATTGTACATATTATGTCCATGCTTACCTCAATATTTGTGGTAGTCTCAGAATCCTTTAGTGCTTTGCAAGCTATCAAAAATTTGAATTTTCCTCATCTCCTAGTTCTTTGTATATAACTTTGGTTGCACTGCATTTCTAGCAAAAACAAAGAAATTGTTTTCTGCTGGGTCCCTGCTCATGTTGATGTTTAGGGCAATAAGCAGGTGGACTCTCCTGCACGGTCAGTGGTACATGACCTTCCAGTTTCATATAAAGGTATTCCATTCTCAGACTGTTTTGCTGTAATCTCTAGCCACCTTTCCAATTATTGGCAACAACATTGCTCTGAGTTGATTCATAGGAAATTACATTCTATCAAGCCGATATTTGGATCCTGGTCTTCTTATCATCGATGTCGTAGTTGGGAGACTATGCATTCCCGTCCTCACATCGGGCACGCACGTCTCACTCGTGGAGAGATGCCCAGTTCCACTCTTTGTGAATTGTCAGGTTCCAATTTCAGTTTGTCATATTCTGTTGGATTGGACTGTCCTGTTGATTAGCGAACACACAGAATTTACCTCCGTCTTCACTGCTCTAACTCTTACTTTATTTTCCCTCCTAGCTGATGGCACCACCTTTGATACAAACTCCCTCTTTGACTTTTTGGCAGCAACAGATTTATTACACAAACTTTGATTATACTTCCTTTAGCACCCCTCCTTACAAACTCTTCCTCCTTTTATACTTTACACCCTCACTAGTCTCAGATCAAGCATATTAAACTGTTAGCAGCACTGTATGACCCTTGTGGGTTTAGCACTTAGTTTTGATTATACTAATAATCTGTCATTGTGTCCTGTGATGAGCAAACAACCCATGGAAGAAACTGGGAGTATGGTCCAAGTAGTGCAAAGATCAGAGGTATCAAAAAGGTCATGGTGACATCAGTACTGGGGTCAAACAACAAGAGTGCCTGAAAGAGGTACCAGGTTCCAGGGAAAGTCCGAGGGTGTGCAGAGGTCATTAACAGGTTGTGTGGGAAAGATGATTATCCATAACTTAGTAATCACCTTAGCTCCCTCCCTCCCCATCCCCATTGTTTGTTTTAGTCAGCTTAACGGCTGACTAAAACAAATGACCCCAGGGTTAATAGAGAGGTATACATGGGTACCATCAATGAGCTAAACAGCAGCCACAAGCTCAAAGTGGTGGCCACTCACTGGTGCTTGCTTGGCCCTAGCTCAACACATTGCTCTTACCAGACAGGAAAGAGTAATGCTAAACCAACTGATTCAGTGGGGCCAATGCTAAACCTCCAGTCTGACCTCTGTCCTACCAAAGAAGCATTTTGCCTATCTGCAGACTGCAGTTAGGCAATACTGGTCTTCTCAACTTCCAGCCAGAGGAAACTAGAATTTACTGTTAGTTATGTACGCCAAACGTACAGGATAGTGTTCAGTTAGGCCACTCCATGTCATGGCCTTCCTGAGGGAGCCTAAGCTCACCTATTTTGGCCAAGACATTGAAGACCATAATACTCACACCACAAAAAGAGCCTGTCATCAGAGGGTTAACATTTGAAGAGTCGTCAATCCTCTAACTCTGAGTTTACCCTCATGAGTGGGTGAGATTATTTTTGGTATTATTTTAATTAACACGTGTTTTAGAATGTTTTTTCATTCATTTTTTTATTATAACAGTGCTGCATTGGGATAGTTATAGTATCTGCTTCTTACATGAAGGATATTGGATTTCAGCCCCATGGGTCTCTATCCTCACTTCACTAAGCTGTATTTTTTCTTACATAGTGCATAAAATATTATGAGAGGTCTGGGATTCATATGACCAGAAATTTTTTATTAATATTATAGTATTTAAGTATTATACAGGGTAGTATTACACATGTGCATTTTATCTCATTCACAGAATGATATCCTTTTACCACTCACTTGAAGGTCAAGAGTACAAACAGTTAGTGGAAGCCATACAAGACAATGAAGATGACAATATAACTACACCTCTGACTACACCATCTCCTCCACCTACTAACCTCAAAGGGCCGCCATTACCACCAAGACCAGCAACTGGCCTCAAATGGCGACCTTCGTTTCGGCTTCGTTGCCAAACTTCCCCAAGAAATACCAAGCAGTCATTCTCATTTAATGCAGATATTCTCCAAGAACTTTCACTTAATCAGAATAATGAAGTGGACACAAACACCAGAGGTACTACCAACCAGGAACATCATGCTAAATCATCATCCCCTAATAGCGTGACATCTACAAATACAAGCAGTACAGAATCTTCAAGTAACTTAATTTTGTCAGCTATTAAAACTAGTAATTTCCACCCACAGTCCTTAGAAAACAGGAGAAACGAAGTTACGAGAGACAGAGATCAAGAAGAGAGCCATGCAGAAACACTAACAAACCTTGCACCAGCACCAAGCAACTTGGTAGTGCATATTAAGAAACAAGGTTTTTCTTCCACCACAATCTCCACCAGTGCTGTAGCCAGTGATATTGCAAAGTTTCCAGCTTTATCATTCCCAACCTTGAATTGTTCCAAAGCTTCAAAAAATTATTGTAATTCCCACTGATCTTTAATTTCATACTTTTTTGTAGTAACATTATTTCATCACCAAAAATATATTTGTTTCTAGCAGTAGAAATATTTCAGCTTCATTATTCCACTTTAATTAAGGAAAAATATCAGTTTAATATTTATAGAAAAAGTGAATAAAGGTTGTGGTGTATTCCTTTGTATTGTTGTGTAAATTTTATTACTTTGAAAAATAACTACAAAGTATCAAGTACGTATGTGGTAATGGCTCATTGTTTGAACTGACAAAGAAAATAGTAGCATGGTTCTCTAAAAAGTTTATATAGATTGTGTACATTTCTCAAATAAAATTGTGCATTCCTGATGTTATTTCTATTATAAGTCATGCAGTTTCTTGCTGTTCAAAGAGGCTGATATATAGGAACAATGTCACTGTGCCCTACATTAGTGTGCTCTTTCTGTGCAACTCGGCCTGAGGTTAGACTTCTTGTTTATTGCCTTTCCAACCAAACTGTACACTAATATCTCTTAAAAGAGGTGTCTTGATGCTACAAGGAATAACACTCAAGCCCATGTAAAGGGGGATTAACCTTTGACATGGTAAAAAGTCTCTTGATCCAAAGAATTAGACCTCTTATCTCCTTCCCCTCTTCAAGGAGGGCTCCTTGCTCCTGGGCGTGGTGAAGACTCTTTTGGTCTGAGTAATTGGACCTTTCGGTCTTCCTCCTGCCAAACCTAATTGCCCCCCACTTCCCCCTTCCTTGCCCCATCCTCCCCATCTTTCCTTTCCCATTCCTCCTTTCCCCAACCCTCCCCCTTTCCCTTTCCTGTTTTCAGCCATTTGGGGTCCTCCCTATTTGTCTGAAGAATTGAACCCTTTGGTCTTCCTCCGACAGAACCTAATTACTCCCCGATCCTCCCCTTCCCTGTCCCATCCTCCCCATCCCTGTCCCATCCTCCCCATCCCTGTCACATCCTCCCCATCCCTGTCGCATCCTCCCCATCCCTGTCGCATCCTCCCCATCCCTGTCGCATCCTCCCCATCCCTGTCCCATCCCTCCTTTCCCATTCCTCCTCTCTCATCCCTCCCCTCCCCTTTCCCTTTCATTTTTTTCAGCTTTTGGAGTTCTTCCCTCAGGCATTCTAGTTCCTAGGTCGGGGAAAGGGTACCGTGGTCCACCCCATTTCGTTGAGGTCCTTGGTGGTAGTGTAGTTTGCCGTGGAATCTAGTGTGTCTGGAGATCCCGATCCCTCTCCGGTCTACCAGGGAAGATTTCAGGTGCCTTTCAGATGATGGGTGTATCTCTGGAGGCTGCTTGTCGGATTCCAGGAGGTGGTGGCCGAAGGAGGTATACTTTGTGGTGGGTATCCGACTGCCCTCTCTTTTGTCCATTTAGGTGGCTCAGTAGACGTGAGGTTGCTATCCCAGATTGCTGGTTTACTGGCATGAAGGGTAGGGTATGGCATGGGTTCCATGCCACATCTGCACTACTAGCTGTGCTGAGGTCTTGGGCATGGAGGGAGATTTACGGCCCTTTCATTCCTCCTAGGAGCTACCCCTCTACGTTCCCCTCTTTTTTTTTTTCTTTTTTTATTAACTTTTTTCTTTTCTAAAAAACAAAAAGAAGAGAGTCCCAAATCCATGAAACTGCTCCTCCTGGGCCCTTTTCTGTAGCACCTCTTACAATCCTGCCTTGTTACCGGACCATCCTTTGGACATTTCTAATGCCCCTGTATCTTCTGCGGGTGACACTTTGTCACACGCTCCTGATACCAAGGCTCGGCCTGACTTTTCCAACTTGAAACCATTGCTGTGAGTCCTGTCTTGGTTGGATATTTTCAGCACGCTATTTACATCCCCTTTGTTTATTCCTGTTTTCCATTTGTACACCTCAATCATATCCCCCCTAATTCTTTGCACTCTCTAGAAAGGCGTAGAATTAGGGGGGATATGATTGAGGTGTACAAATGGAAAACAGGAATAAACAAAGGGGATGTAAATAGCGTGCTGAAAATATCCAACCAAGACAGGACTCGCAGCAATGGTTTCAAGTTGGAAAAGTTCAGATTCAGGAAGGATATAGGAAAGCACTGGTTTGGTAATAGAGTTGTGGATGAGTGGAACAAACTCCCGAGTACCGTCATAGATGCTAAGACGTTGTGTAGTTTTAAAAATAGGTTAGATAAATACATGAGTGGGTGTGGATGGGTGTGAGCTTGTACTAGGTCAGATGCACTGCTCCTTCCTTAAGTGAATGTAACCTGACCTGTACTAATTCCTTAAGTGGAAGTGACCTGACCAGGTGGTCGGCTGGACAATTATATGAGTGGGTGCGGTTGGGTGTGAATTGGTCCTGACTAGGTTGTGCTACTAGGTCAGATGCAGTGCTCCTTCCTTAAGTGAATGTAACCTGACCTGGCTGGGTCGGGGCATTGGCTTAAGGCCAGTAGGCCTGCTGCAGTGTTCCTTCTTTCTTATGTTCTTATGTTCTTTAAGGGGGGCTCCTTGTCGTGGTAAAGAGGCTATCGGTCTGAGGAATTGGACCTCTTGGTCTTCTTCCTCAGACCGAACCTAATTACCCCCCAATCCCCCCTCCCTTTTCCCATCTTCCCCATCCTCCCTTTTCCCTTTCCTCCTCCTCCTCCTCCTCCTCATCCCTCCCTTATTTCCTTCCCAGTTTTACCCTGGGAGCTTCTCTCCTCAGGCATTCTAGTTCCTAGGTAGGGGGAAGGGTATCGTAGTCCATCCCATTCCGTTGAGGTCCTTGGCAGTGGTGTAGTTTGCCGTGGAATCTGGATCGCCTGGGGATGTCCCGATCCCTCTCCGGACACCCGGGGGGTGGCTTTGGGTATCTTTCGGGCGACGGGTGTATCTCTGGAGGCCACCTTCGGATTCCGGGGTGGTGGCCGAAGGCGGTATGCTTTGTGGTGGATATCCGGCCGCCCTCTCTTTTGTCCGCCGAGATGGCTCGGTGGATGTGAGGTTGCTATCCCGGATTGCTGGTTTACTGGCATGAAGGGTAGGGTATGGCACGGGTTCCATGCAGCATCTGCACTACTTGCGTGTTGAGGTCCTCTTGGGCACGGAGGGGATTTGCGCTCCCTTTCATTCCTCCTAGGACCTATTGAGGGGTGATGGGTGTGAGTTTTGTACTAGGTCAGATGCACTGCTCCTTCCTTAAGTGAATGTAACCTGACCTGTACTAATTCCTTAAGTGGGAAGTGACCTGGACCAGGTGGTCGGCTGACAAATATGAGTGGGTGCGGTTGGGTGTGAAATTGGTCCTGACTAGGTTGTGCTATTAGGTCAGATGCAGTGCTCCTTCCTTAAGTGAATGTAACCTGACCTGGCTGGGTCGGGGCATTGGCTTAAGGCCAGGGTAGGCCTGCTGCAGTGTTCCTTCTTTCTTATGTTCTTATGTTCTTTAAGGGGGCTCTCTTGTCGTGGTAAAGAGGAGCACGGCCCGGAGGAATTGGACCCTCTTGGTCTTCCTCAGACCGAACCTAATTACCCCCCAATCCCCCTCCCTTTCCCATCTTTCCCATCCTCCCTTTCCCTTTCCTCCTCCTCCTCCT